>JASDQU010105433.1:15942-38581 GCA_032191745.1 Picea mariana | reverse complement strand
TGCAATTTTAATTCGAAGTTTGATTATTTAATTTAGTTGTCAGTTATGAATATTTAAGTAGTATGAATTTGCTTACACTAATATAGAATGCAATTGAATTTAATAGAATAGTGTTTTCAAATTGTTGATGATTAGTGCATAGATTGAATAATCACATGGATATGCAGGGTAGTTGATGTTACTTCTATAATGGCTAAGTTCTCACTAGATTGCTTAATTCATACTTTTCACTTTGCTATCGAAGTCAATATTGATTTTATCCCTCTTGAGTTATCGTTAATTTTTAAATTCCATCGTGATATTATAAGTCACCGAGACATAACCATCAACACTATATTTGAAGATCTCCTTGATTTTGTAGATTAGAGAATAGTCTTCTTGCTTTGGCAGATTAAAGAATAGTTTATTATCGTAGATTAAAAGAGTAGTTGTTGATTACTTTTATTGTCATGGTGATTTGAATTTAGTATATTAATATTTCCTTTTATAAATTAGAAGTAATTATGAAGTTTAATTTAAGAATAGAGTTCACTTGCTTATTAGTTTGATTAGTCGCTTATTGAGTAATTTCAATTAGTTTACTTGTTGTAGAAGTTATCATAGGTTAGTTAGTTGATTGCTTGCTTGTTTACTTGCTTTGATAGGGTAGTTGCTTGTCTATTTACTTGCTTTAATAGGATAGTTGCTTATTAAATTTGAGTAGGTTAATTAAAGTAGTTTGTTGTTGTTATTGCTTATTAAGTAGATTAAATAGATAGTTTGTTTTTTCTCATTATAATGATTAAGTTAGTTTTCTTTAAGTAGGGTTTTCATTTGCTTTCTTAGGAATATCCATTGATCTTTTGTTCAAAAGTTACTTAGGATAAATAGTTTGAGTTTCTTAATAGGGTTTGATCATTAATAGTCTTTGCTTAAGTAGATTAGCCCTTAGATAGCCCATTTCCTTAGTTAGACTATACTACCTCTAGCCTTTCGGCCTTGGCACATATAGTGCTACAGCTCTAAGTTTACTTACCCTGGGTTGACAATTTAATTGAGGGTTTTTAGTCTTTTTTTAGTGCATATAGAACACCCATCATTTTTGGCGTCGTTGTCGGGGAGTTGTCTCAAGGTAGGAAATAGTTAGGAATTAGATCATTTCTAAACCTTAGCATTAGTTTGGGGGTGGGGGAACTTTAAGACGAAAGGTAAGAACCTTTGCATCTGTTGTAGCAGGTTCCCCCAAAACCAATGGTAGTTTTTCTTTTTGTTTTTTTTCTTTCATGAACATACCTAGAGACCCAAAAGGTAGATACATTAAATCTAAATCAGATCTTTTGACCAAGGTTCCTTTCGACCTTTTTTGGGGAAGGAACGTTCCACTCATAAATTATGCAGACCGATACCGAAAAACAGGAGCTAGCTCAACCCAAAGAGCTAAAGTAGTCTCTGAAGAGGCTAAGATAGGGAAAAATATAGAACAAAAAATTGAAGCATCAGTAATACTAGGACAGGAGGCAAGACCACTTGATCCTTATGCAGAACCAAACAATATAACCATTGTTTTCTTACCACCATCAAGAGATCCTAATTTTGAAGATATCATAGACCCTGAACAGGTGAATACCTTGTTTGGTAGTTCATCCAACATAATTGTCTCTCAAATTGATACAGGAACTTTGGCACCAATAATCTCAACCGACTCGAGTAGAATCCCAGACAACCAAGTAGTAGGAAGACCTTCCCATTAGAGGGATACCTTGTTCTCTTCAAGAATAAAACCACTTAAGTACTCTCTTTTTGGAAACCAAAACAATATGGATGATCGGGAGGATCACAACAATGTAAGACACAAGGAGGAAGAAGAAGTTGGAAACCAAACCGAAACTACCTTCGGGTTTCCAATTGTGGACACCACCCCAAATGTCAATAAGAAAAATATTCCCCTCTCATCACTTCCCACCTTTTATGGTAAAAGCAGTGAAGATCCAGATACCTTCCTATTTGAGTTCGACATCTTGTGTAGAAGCTACAACTACTTATAATATGCATAGAAACTAAAACTCTTTTCTGCCACCCTCAAGGACTCTACACTAAGATGGTTCATGGGGTTGGGAGAATCTAGTATTAGGTCTTGGGAAGCCATGAAAGATATATTTCTTAAGAAATACCAAGACTATTGCAAGACCAAGTAGTCTCGTAATGACATCTTTAAAATTCAACGGTTAGAAGATAAGACCCTCGAGGATTATATGGAACGATTTGGTTAAATCTCCCATAAATCAAAATATCATGACCTTCTAGATGATGCAGTTAGGGATCTTTTCCTTAAGGGGATTTCAAAAGAATACCTAGAGATACTTAACCTGATGGAATCAACTGACATCTCCCATAAACCATTTGTCGAAATCTGTGAAATGTGTAAAAATTACTTGAGGGGTAGAGCTAAAATAGGAAAGAATGTTCGAGACCCTTATAATAGAAACTTAAAACCAGTTAGTTTAGGTGGTATCATAAGAGAAGAAATAGGGAACCTTTTAGAGAACTTCAATACAGATATCTTAAGAACAATAGGTTCCCAGTTTGACACCCTAAAGATTAAAAAGAAACAGGAGGAGGAAAATGCAGCAATGAGCATATATTGCCCAAGATGTAGGAGGAAGCATTACTCAAGGGAATTCCCATTAGATAACATTTCAGTTTGTGGATTCTTCATAAAAGACCATTCAACTAAGAAATTTCCATCATTTCCCAGTTTGTAAGCCATCTATAGGAGTGGGGATCCTAGGGAATCCTCTTATGCAAATAGGAGGCCATGGCAGCCTAGGAACTAGCCCACATACCCAAATCCACAATCTCAAGTTCCACCCTATTATCAACAACAACAATAGTGTAAATCACCAGGGTGGAAAACCTGGTCTACACAGTACCAACATCCTTGGCTTCAAGGATGGAGAGGAGGGCATAACCAAAAAAACCCTCAAGCTCCACCTGTCCCAATGTCCAACCATCCTTACCCTCAATTTCCACCGAACACTCCACAGCTTTTTCCAGGTTTTGTTCCACCACCTTTACCTCCTATTCCACAACAAAAACCACTAAAATATCATAATGAAATCTCCCCAAGACCGACATTATTACCGACACAACCAGTGCCCAATCCCAATAATAAGCCCACTCAACCTCTTTACAATTTTGAGATGCAAGCCTTCCTAACATATGTTATTACTCCTCTTCCACTACAAGAGATTCAACTAAGGTCGGGAAAAGTTTTGGACGGGCAGAGACCTTCAGTAATCATCCAAGAAGAAGAAGACAAGGAAACCCCCAAACAACCTACAAATGAAACTAGGTGGGAAGATGTTATTATTCCTAAGGACCAAGAACCCAAGCTTCCCCAAAATGAACCTTCTCAAATTATGAAGGCCCCTCCTTATCTAGACAGATTAGTAATCAAGAAACCTACCACCCGACCGGAATTTGACATCTTGAATGAATTGAAGAATATTTGTGTCAAGATTCCCTTGCTACAACTCGTTAAGGATATTCTAATCTATAGTAAGGTAGTCAAAGAATTGTGTATTAAGAAGCCAGGTAGGAAGCAGAAGGACCCTCCTACAGTACATTTGATAGGAGAACTTTCTAAATACATATCAGAGTAGCCAAAGCTAGAAAAATATGGGAACCCAGGAAACCTCGTAGTGACCATACCATTAATGAGGTCTCCATTGGAAACACTCTCATAGACCTAGGGGCAGCCATCAATGTTATGACCGCTACTACCTTGGAGAAATTACAGTTAAAACCTCTTCTTAGACCTACCCCAACCATTTTGAAATTAGGAGATAAGACTAGGGTTATACCTGAAGGAATTTTGGATGTTATCATAGTTACTTTAGCTTCATGGGAGTACCCAATAGACTTTCTAGTCATCCACTCAAAGGATCCTACCAAAGGCCATCCCTTCATTTTCGAAAGACCTTGGTTAGCCACAAGCAATGCATTTATTGGTTGTAGAGAGGGAGAAATGACCATCTCAAATTAACTTTCTATCCAGGAGCTCACCATATACCATCCAACCCAACCTATCATGGAGAATATATGGTGGATTGAATGTCCATACAAGAATTAGGACTGGGAATAAATTGTATTGCCAAGTGACCATGCCTGGGCACTTCAGGAGCACACAATGGAAAATGTGCTAAATCAATTCATTTCTACTATCACATGTGTTAATTTTCCACAATCTTTTCCCCAATCTAAGTACATGTTTGGGGAAGAATTTTAGGAACAATTGGACCCATCCATTTTGTCTTTGACATATTTTATCTTCGATATAGATGAGTCTGCCACATCTTATACTATGCCCTATGGGATTAGTCCTGGGAAATGTTTACATATAAACTCTAGGCTAGATGCATACCAACAAAAATAGTTAGTAAGTATCCTTAAAGAACAATCAGGAGCATTCCCCTAGGAATACACTGACATGAAGGGTATACGCCCTAACACATGCATCTATCACATATATACCTAGGGGGAAGTAACACCTGTTAGGTAACCCCAGAGAAGGATGAACCCAACACTCAAAGATATAGTAAAGGAGGAGATCCAAAAGTTATTAAATGTCGAATTTATTTATCTCATATCCGACAGTAAGTGGGTATCCCCGCTTGTAGTGGTTCCAAAGAAAGTGACCGGGAAATGGAGAATTTTTGTTGATTTCTAAGAACTCAACAAAGCTACTCTGAAAGATTACTTTCCTCTTCCTTTTATTGCCAAGTTTTGGATACCTTGTCTGGAAAGAAGTAGTTCTCCTTTTTAGATGGGTACAGTGGGTACAATCAAATTCTCATAGCACTCGAGGACCAGGACAAGACCACGTTTACTTGTCCTTGGGGCACATATGCCTATAGGGTCTTTCCATTTGGATTGTGTAATTCTCCTGTTACATTTCAACGAGTTGTATTAGGGATATTTGTTAATCTTATTCATGATTGTGTGGAGGTTTACATGGATGACTTCATGATATATGGAAATACTTACCAGGAAGCCTTAGATAACTTAGAAAAAGTCATTATCAGATGCTAAGAAATTAACCCATCTCTAAGTCATGAAAAATGTAAAATTTTGTGAACTGAAGGAGTGGTTCTAGGACATCATGTTTCATATGAAGGGATAAAAGTCGATCCTGTAAAGATTGAGTTCATCGTCAGAATCCCCCCCCCAAAAAAAATCAAAAAGAGGTGAGAATCTTTCTTGGACATGTTGGATACTACCGACGGTTTATTGAAATTTTACAAATATTGTTGCACCTGTGTTTGGATTGTTAATAAAGGATTTTGATTTTGTTTGGACCAAGTAGTGTCAAACTGCCTTTGAAACCTTGAAAGCTAAGTTGTCTGTGGCACCAATTCTTAGAGGGCCCAATTGGACTCTCCCATTCCACATATCCATTGATGCCTCTCACACCGCAATAGGAGGAGTATTAGGGAAGAAAGAGGACCAACAGTCCTATGCCATTTATTTTGTAAGCAAGAACTTGTCCCCCACTGAGCTAAAATACACAGTTACCGACAAGGAATTCTTGGCAGTAGTTCATGCTATCAATAAGTTTCGTCATTACATTACAGGTTATGAAGTATTTGTACATACAGATCATTTGGCCATTAGATTTCTCATAAATAAACCCATAACTAATGGTTGAGTGACTAGGTGGCTCATGCTATTGCAAGAGTTTAATATCACCGTGCTTGACCAACCTAGAAAGGAGAATTTGGTAGCTGATTTTCTTTCACGCATAAAAAATGAGGATGATGATATTCCTGTAGATGATAGTTTCCCAGATGAACACCTTTTTTCCCTCTCTATAAATACCCTATGGTTTGTGGATATGCAAAACTATCTGGCTACTAGAAAGTTATCGTCTCATTTCTCACCTCATGAAAAGAATAAAATTATGACACAAAGTGCTAATTACGCTTAGGTTGGCCATGATCTTTTGCGTATAGGTCCTGATTTGATTATTCGTAGATGTGTCTGAGAGGATGAGGTACCAGAAATACTACGAAGTTGTCATGATGGACCATGTGGTGGCCACTTTTCTAACAAACATATAACATATAAGGTGTTACATTCAGGTTACTATTGGCCTAGCATTTACAAAGATGTTGCCAAGTATGTGAGGAGTTGTGATAGTTTCCAAAGGATAGGAAGACCTACGTTAGCTGATGAAATGCCCTTGCATGCCCAAGTTATGATAGAAACTTTTGAAAAATGAGCCCTTGAATTTGTATTTCTCCCATGTCTCGTAAGAAAAACTATATTTTGGTTTGTATTGATTATGTCACCAAGTGGGTAGAGGCAAAATCCCTATTTAGGGCTAAAGAAAAATCTGTCGTTGAATTCATCTATGAATAAATATTTACCCGTTTTGGTGTCCCTCGTGAAATTGTTACAGACCAAGGCACTCAATTCATTTCCAAGATGATGAGAGAGCTAACAAAGAAATATGGGATTAAACATTGTAAATCTTCTCCATACCACCCACAAGCTAATAGTCAGGTAGAATCTACAAACAAAGTTTTGGAAGCTATCTTAACCAAGATTGTTCACTTACATCACCAGAATTGGGATGATAGGCTTCCAGAGGCTTTGTGGACATATCGAACCACCTGGAGAAACACCACTGGACATACCCCTTATGAGCTAGTGTACATGAAATAAGTACTTCTACCAATAGAATTCCAAGTAAGGACCTTTTGTATTGCCGCAGAATTGGGATTAAACTTAGATGAGGCTAAAAAAAAAACGAGCCCTACAATTGAATGAGTTGGATGAGATCACGCAAGATGCCATCCAATGAACAATGTTAGTCCAAAACCAGATGAGCAAGTGGCATGACAATTTTATTAAGAAGAAACACTTACAACCTGGTGATTGGGATATGTTATTTGATTCCTGATTTAAAACCTTCAAAGGAAAACTCACCATCGGGTGGTTGGGTCCTTACGAGGTAGTCACTATATATGACAATGGAGCTGTGAAAATCAAAACAATGGACAATGGACAAGTCTCCTTTGTAGTAAATGGGCACCGACTCAAATTTTATCACAAGCCCACTTCCAAAGAAGATTTTCTACAGGTTATGTCAATTGACAAGGCATTGGCCTTAGTAGATGGGGAAGTCCTCCCTTGTTCTTGAATGTTTTCTGAATTTTTCTACTGTACATATGTAAATAATTTTGAATTTTGTTGATAAACAATTCTAGAGATTTATGTAGGTATTTATTTCACCAGGAGTAGACAGTTTCAAGGAAATATAAAAGAAGGATTTTTCTTCAAAATATTGCTATATTTGAACCGTGTTCTCTGCTAAGCATCAAATGAATAATGACTTGTTGTAATTAGCCATATTTTTGCAAAGATTTTCATCTTCTCTTTTTCTTAAGGCATTTTAAAAATCAGTTTATCTTGAAAATATTCACCACTATATAAGGAAGTGATATCGTAACCATCAAGCTTAGAGGTCTCTCATATAGTTCTCCCAAGAAACTTGAGTAAGTGACTAAAATATATTTATTAAAAAGTAACAAGGAGGTTTGATTAGTGGTTAGTCATGGAAACATCACAATAACTTACAAAAGAAGAAAGTGAGTTGAGCCTAGAGATACCTTTTTGTTCTTTCTCAATGGTACCATCTACTACACACTAAATAACTTGATTATATCATATATTTAAATAGGCCATGTCCACTAAAGTACCCCTTACATCAGGACAATCACTAAGGAATATAACGGAAAGTCATCCTCTAACATAAATACCATCCCAATTGAAAAAAAGAAAGAAAAAGTTGTTTTGAGAGCTATCCCCCCATCTTCTTGCACAAAGCAATCTTATTCTAAAATCTTAAAAGATGGAGGGCCAGTCTTTGAGGGTGTAAGAGGCTAACCCGCCGGGATACTGAATAGGTCTATTGGCAGCGAGTACCGACCTATGGTATGACTAGGTAAACTTTTTGGGGTACCGAACAAGCTTGTTGGCAGCGAGGATGGTAATATGACAAAAAATAAATAATAAATTTAAAATTGTCCCAATGTACGGAGTTACTTGTAGACAAAGCTAACATGAAGTATGTATGGTTAAGTTAAGGTTAATGAACTCCATAAACTTGCCATTGGGAACTAACTTTGAGACTATCTTGAAACTCTCTCGTCTACCTTTTCTTATATATATATATATAGGATCTCTTATCCTATAGGTGGGGCCATCTTCTAATCGTCTCATCAAAGAAATCTCTGAAATTTATATCTACACTTAACAAGTTGTAAATCTTCGGCTATTGGGAGAACTGACTAGTTCCCTATATTTTTTATTGTGAGGTGTCACAATACTTAGGTGTGGGGGAGGGGTTCATGAGTTGACAAATGATAACATTGCCTAGAAGAAGTGAATTTTTGTAAAATTTATTTATATTGTTTTCATGATACAGGTTATTACATCAATAGTCATTTTATTTTTTGAAATGATAATACCCTATGTGCTATAAATTGTTGTACATATCCTTAACATACCACTTTATTGGTTTATTTTCATTACAGGTTGTTCATGGCACAATTGAAATTACATGTCTTATGTGAGTGGATTGAGTAAGCATGGTGGAAAAATCAATAATAATAGAACACTTTGCCTCTGCTCATAATCACTGTGACTGTAAAAACCATTCCAAGACTCTAGGCTATCCATTACAGGAGGTAAAAATGCATTTCACACAAAGGTACCATATGGAGTTCTACATGAGGTGTCAAATGAAGTGCCATATGAAAATATACACCAGTAACTTTCCACAATTTCAGGCAACCAAGAATCAATGGCATTTAATTGAATTAGTTCATGGCAATCAAGATTGAATGATGCAAACCTTAGAAATTTTCGTGATCAAATGTCCAAGTCAAAAGACTTGGACATTGATCTAACTTCTTATCATTATGATTTCCCCCAAAAACATGCCTTCAAATTTGAAATTGCTCACACATGGAAACTCATGTGTGCATGTGTGAAACCATTTCCACCCTAGGCGCACTCATAAACAAAGGATATCTCAATTGGGTTATCCCATTTTTCCTCACACTCACCTCTACTTATTTGCGTTCTCCCCTGTTTTAAACACACTCAACATCTGTTCATTTTGTTCCCCTGTTTAATTACACTCGGTCTCTTCTCAATCGTGTCATTCCTTGGATCGATTGCACCTATCCTCTGTGAATTTCTCCCTCTATCCATTTATTCACACCATCACGATGCCCAAACGGTATGAGTCGTCTTCCTACGCGGGCCTCTTCGCCATCCCTGAGTTTGCATAGTGCAAGGAAGTATTTTTGCGTGCAAGATGAGGATCATTTTTGTCCCACTTGCAGGGCCACGATGATGGAATTTCAATGCAATTTTCCCTTGGTTTTGATGGGAAGACAATGCATGTGAAGTATCTCACCTTTGGGGTCTCAGAGGAATCCATAGTCGTAGCCACAAAGCTTCGAAGAATGGGGGATAGATGTTTTAAAAAACACTAGTTTTTATGATCAAGCTATAACAAGGTTTTTAAACCAGAATTTCAGAACATCTTTGGAGCCTAAGGATACTCCAAGGATTGGATAAAAGAGGAGCTAATCAACCCTCTCATAGTCATCACCGAGTTTATCACATGTGAAGGTATATATTCCACCTTTAAATCATGTCACCTTCGTTTGTTAGCTCACTTTCAGTTCAATAAACCATTGAATTTTCCCTTCTACTTTTTAAAGAGCTCGGAGAAGATGTCCTCTCAAGTGAGGAAGAATGTAACCAACCCCCACAACATCCTCTTTCACCATGGCCTTATCAAACTCCTTGTTTTATTTGAATTGGAAAAATAGGGGCAAACTTGGGATGAGTTCATTTACCAATTTGCAAACCCTCACTTGACAATCAAGACGAGCAAAAAGACACTTGATTTAAGGACTATTTCTCCATCCAAACCCCACTCTCTGAAAACTCAAAAACCTTCTGCACAAGCCATTTCTTTATTGGAACAAAAATCCAAGAAGCTTGTTGATACCCCTGTAGCCTCATCAGGCAAAAAGACCAAGAACCCTATTGTTAATCTTCAGATTCCTTCAATATCTCTTGATCCTACACCCAAAAATCTACAAGAAGTAATTCAACAAGACTTTCCTACAGTTCCCAAAATTAGGACAGGAGATAATCGATGTCATAGAGGAGTTCTTCAAAAGAGTACCCGCAATCCAAGAGGAAAACCTTATGCAAAACCCCTGACTAGTTCGGACCCTATCCAAGTGTCCTCCGATCTTGAAAGCCCTCACAAAAGACTTAGGGAAGTGTCTACAGATGAATTGAAGCCTCAAAGAAAGACAAAATCTGAACCTACTTCTCCTCATCAACCCCCTATTACTCCTACCTCAAAGATGCCTACCCCAGATCCTAAGAATGATAGACACTCTACATGTTTCAAGGGATGTAAGCCCTCCTCCGAGATATTTGATCCTGCTCCAGCCATTGAGAAACTACAACAAGAGAAATTTCAGCTACTACAACAATTGGAAGATAGGAAGACTATGGACACACATCTTCACCATGAAAATGAAATCCTCCAAGAAAAGGTGAATTCCCTTCAAAGGTTGGTTGACGAGATGACCAAAGCCAACTGCAACCTCTAGGCACAATTGAAGCAACACAAGAGGCACAAGACAAAATCTTCACAGCTAGAAGGAGAAGCTTTTAAAGCCGATCCTTCTCGGCAAGCTTAGTTATGAGGGGAAATTCCTTTTTGTTTGCAGTGGGACCTGCAAAATCTTAGGTGTGGGGGTAATGTTTGTCCCATGATATGGTTAATTTAATGATGTTGATTAGATCCTTTTTGGCCAATATTGTATGTGCATTTTCCTGTTTTGAAGAGTTTTGAAGAGTTTTTATATTTAATCACCATGATTCATACCAGGTACATATGATTGATGTTTTATGATGGTTTTGAGTATAATTCAACATGTTTTAATGATTCCAAGAAACTAATTCATGTTTTGTGTGTCATAGGGCAAATCGTAAGTTGTTTTTTCATCTGGCACTACGTCCACTACTCCATTCGGCACTCCGTCCTACACTAAAACCATGGTCGATTTGGCGGTTATCATATCGGCAACCAATGATGGGTGAATCAGAGACATGGGTTTTTCTTGTTCTCGTGGCCTCCAGCTACTGATATTCTGACAACTCGAATTCGGTTGTTATGCTGGGCGATTATTGGCTCGCCTTGTTTCTAGAAGCCACCGGCGGTTAAGACGCATTGAATTTGATTTGTTTTTTTAGAGGAGGTCGACCCTTCCAGTGGTCGACCTCTCAACTTGTAAAATCTATAAATACCACCTCAGTGGTTAGACAAATAGTGAGGAGAGGAAAAGAATAGTTCAACTTTGTTTTTCCATTTTCAGACATATTTTGCTAAAACTGTGTAAAACTATGTTTTTAATTTTAATATTGAAATTGTGTTGCTTGAGCTCATGATTCATCATTGAGGAGTAGCCACGACCTATTGGGGGGCCCACTAGTGGTCTGGGTGAATATTTAGTTAGTTTTCTTGTGAATTCGAGTAGTGTAATCGGCATTTCCTTTATTTCTTGTATATGAGTTTTATTGTGTTTATTTACTGTGTAAATTGTTGTTTATAATTTAATTACTTCAGTTCAGTTTTGCAGGTTATTATGAAGGCTAGTGTTAATATGCAATGACCTTTTAGTTAGGAAATAAACTTGCAAGTTTAGATACTAATCCCTGTGTATAATTAGATGGTAGTTAGATTTTTCATATGCTAAAATAGAATTTAAAAACAAAGTTAAAACAGAGTATTTAGTTCATGGTTTCTTTTGCAAGTTTCAGTGGATGGATAGTTGCTAGTTTTAGCTTTCATTTCTAGTTTGCTTATCTAATTTCTATTTAATTTGCCTATCTAGTCGTAATTTATTTTTCTTATTTATTTTCTTCCCATATGCTAAAATAGAAATAGGATTTAAGTTATGTCTTTATGAGTATTTTCCATTTGCAATTTAAATGTTAAAATAGGATTAGTTTAATTTATTTCATGCACTTTCCTTTCTAGATCTAGGTTGCAATTTTAATTCGAAGTTTGATTATTGAATTTAGTTGTCAGTTATGAATATTTAAGTTGTATGAATTTTCTGACACTAGTATAGAATGCAATTGAATTTAATGGAATAGTGTTTTCATATTGTTGATGATTAGTGCATAGATTGAATAATCGCATGGATATGCAGGGTAGTTGATGTTACTTATATAATGGCTAAGATCTCACTAGATTTCCTAATTCATACTTTTCACTTTGCTATGGAAGTCAATATTGAGTTCATCCCTCTTGAGTTATCATTAATTGTTAAATGTCATCGTGATATTATAAGACACCAGAGACATAACCATCAACACTATATTTGAATATTTCCTTACTTTTGTAGATTAGAGAATAGTCTTCTTGCTTTGGTAGATTAAAGAATAGTTTCTTATCATAGATTAAAAGAGTAGTTGTTGATTACTTTTATTGTCATGATGCTTTGAATTTAGTAGATTAAGATTTCTTTTTATAAATTAGAAGTAATTATGAAGTTTAATTTGATAATAGAGTTCACTTGCTTATTAGTTTGATTAGTTGTTTATTGAGTAATTTCGATTAGTTTACTTGTTGTAGAAGTTATCATAGGTTAGTTAGTTGATTGCTTGCTTGTTTACTTGCTTTGATAGGGTAGTTGCTTGTCTATTTACTTGCATAGGATAGTTGCTTATTGAATTTGAGTAGGTTAATTAAAGTAGTTTGTTGTTGTTGTTTCTTATTAGGTAGATTAAATAGATAGTTTGTTTTTTCTCATTATAATGATTAAGTTAGTTTTCTTTAAGTAGGGTTTCCATTTTCTTTCTTAAGACTATCTATCGATCCCTTGTTCAAAAGTTACTTAGGATAAATAGTTTAAGTTTCTTAATAGGGTTTGATCATTAATAGTCTTTGGTTAAGAAGATTAGCCCTTAGATAGCCCATTTCCTTAGTTAGACTATACTACCTCTAGCCTTTCTGCCTTGGCACATATAGTGCTACAAATCTAAGTTTACTTACCCTGGGTTGACAATTTAATTGAGGGTTTTTAGTGTTTTTGAGTGCATATAAAACACCCATCAAAAGAATGATTCGATTTGTAATGGTTTTCTGGAGTTGCAACAATGACAAGTGCACTTGGAGTTGCGATCATTGGTTTGTGCCCAGAATCGTAGCAAATCATAGTTATAGAAGTTGGTTTGTGCCCAAATTGCAATAGCTCAAAGTTGCAAATTTATTACTCCTATATTACTCCTGCATGGTAATATCAGTACATGAAAGTAGCAAGCTCCTTCAAGAATTATGAAAAATTAATGTAATGATGGAATATGGGGCAGGGTTCACACCTTAGTGATAAGTACGGTAAACTAGATAAAGGATGTATGAAAAATTAAGTGATTAATTGAAAATGGTAAGCAAAAAAGTATAGACATGTGTTGAAAGTTTTTCATTTTAGGCACTCGTCATCTCTGTTGAATTTTTGGATTTTTAGATCTAATAGTTATTGCCTTATGATTTCAATACAAAATTTCATTTCATGCCACAGTTATCATAGAATAACTATACACTCAAAATATCAACTATAAAAATGCAGTGAAAATAAAAATATCTATAAATATTAACCATGCACAGTAGACACAAGAGCACAAGAATTTATCCTGGGAAACCCAACCTTGGGAAAAAACCTAACCTTTCTTATATAATAATTCAGTCCAAGATATTACTAGTACATCACTATCAATAGATCGAAATAACATAGAGAGAATGTCCTCCCCAAGCCTAGTGCCTCCAAGAGATAATGTCTCAATAGAATAACCAAGATACAACTAAGAGAGAGCTTCTCCACCCTAGCTAGATAAGAGGGGAATTCCATTCGGGACCTCCAGTGGATCTTCACTAGAGTTTTCTTTAATTTGAGGAGATCCTGAGGTACAAAAGAGGTTTATGAAACTTTCTGGATGAGGTCGAGCTCATACAATTGTAGGTTTCCAAAGGGTTTCATAGAAATCGAATTTTATGGAATCCCTGCGGATTGAGTATGGGGTGTCCCACGAGGCCTTGCTAGACGTCTAGTAGTTGTCTTGTGAGGACCTCTACGATCATGGTTGCAACAGACCATTTGATCGAATTCATAGGGTAACAGGAGGGCCGCTAGTAGAGTGGAAGCTACTGGAGCATAGCGTCGCATAGATCATCATATATTGGCATCATTCTATGTATTCTTATATTGTTTCTATTAGTTTATTTGTGCATCTACCTTTCAACCATTAGACTTGTGTGTTCAGGAGTATTATGTAGTTGTTTCTGCAATAATTAGATATCATTGTACTATTGTAATTAGTGCTTCCATACATAGTAAGATTCAATGAATATCTTTTATATTTTCTATGTAATGGATGCATGCAATGTGTTTGACAATTTGTCTATATCTTAGTAAGGATCCATAACAACATTAAGGAAAACTATTTGACAAAATCACATAAAGAGAAACAATATTTTGGGTAGAAAACATAATATTTCCACATAGCTTAGTTGGGTAAATTATATTGGCATTAGAGCTGGTGATATTTCTAGCCTATGATTTATTGAGGCATTGATGCCAAGGATGACTAGAGGACGATGGAAACAACCCACCCCAGGATAAGAGTCAAAAGAAGTAGAAGTAGAGGGATTTATTGGGGATCATCCTGAAGATAGAAACATACAGATGTTGAAAATCATAACTAATGGGAAACAATAATTAACACATGTCGTGACATGGTTCTTTTCCTCCAATCAAGAAAACTAGAACTAGGGAGGTAACAATGGGAACCACACAGAGGCCAAACATAGAGGTGGTAGGACTCATGAAGGGAGTAATACTTATGTTCTGACATAAAGTGTCTTCCAAGAAGGTAGCAGGAAGGTACCCAGACTCTTATTGTCTCCTTTCCTTGAGGATCAACCTACAAGAGCACCAAAGCAACAAGGGGTGGACGAAATGAACTCATACTTCATTGAGTATCAGTTGTTGGAAGAAGGAGCCCAGGTATCCATGTCTTACAATGACTACTGCAACCTTAGGATGAGGAACAAACCCAGGATGGGCCAGAATCATAATTATGATCTTCTACGCAAATTGGGGAACATGACTATCCCATATTTTGACATATTTGACAAGTGTATAGCCTGAGCATGGGTATATAAGTGGGACACTTATTTCCAGCTTAACCCAATTATACATGTAGAGGCGATTAATTTTTCCATCCTACAATTGGATGGAGAGGCTCATGAGTGGTGGTACCATGGGATATTAACATTAGAACATTCCAACATCACATCATATGAGGATTTCAACTAAATTTTGATGGACAAGTTCAATAGGAAGGACCCTGAGGTCTATTTTAGGGATTTGGTACATCTTAGGCAGATAGGTAGACCAAAGGCCTATGTTACAGAGTTCCATAGGATGGTATTCATGGTGACTGATGTCTCTGAGCATAGACCAGTGATGTTATTCACAAATTGCTTGGATGAACCCTTAAGAGGTTGGGTGAAGGATTTCAAGACAAACGCACTACATGAAGCTATCATGAAGACACAATAAATGACAGACATAGTCCCCAAGAAGACACCAGGAAAAAAAAAATTCCATAGAAGGATCAGGTGTCAAAACCTCCCCAGAAGACATGGATAGGGAAGGACAGGTTTGATGAGGAAACTTGGAGAGAACTAAGGAGGAATAATCTTTTCTATAGTTGCAAGGATTTGTGGGAACCATGCCATTGATGAATGGGAAAAGGTAAAGTCCATTATATCAAGAAATTTTTCGACAATGAGGATTATGATGATGAGGAGGACATTGGACATGACAGTGGTGAGCCATCACATGCTATAGAGTAGGCTCCATTGCAGGATAGCCAAGGGAGGGACCACTTCCACACTTTTAGGAGTCTTAAAATATTACACCTTCATAATCAAAGGCATTGTGCAGGGGAAGAAGGTTACAACATTGGTTGACGGTGGGTCCACCCATAACTTCATTGATGTTTCACTCATCACTGGGAGATGAATTCATGTGGAGGATTTAGAGGAATTAAATGTGGTAGTAGTAGATGGGTACAACATGACATGTACTCAGCGGATCATGGGATTGGAAGTAACATTGGGAAACTATACTTTGACTGATGAATTTTGTGTCATGGATTTAGCAGATACTCATGTGATCCTATGAGTTCAGTGGTTTTACTCATTGGGAGATATCCACATGAATTATCAAGAAATGAGGATGGAGTTCTCGGACAAGGATGGACAACGATTAATCCTAAGAGGTATGTTGATAAGTTCCCCCAGAATCGTGTCTAATCAATGCATGGAGGCCCTTTTTAGACACAGGGATGTGGATTCCATAACATAATGCTTGATCACCATGGAGAGTCCATCATAGGATCGCCACAAGTACCCTGCAAATATCCATACCCTACTTGGAAACAATGAAAGATTGATTGAGCCATTTTCAACAGGAAGACCACCTGACAGAGGATTTGAGCATGTCATTGAGATAGAATAAGGGTTGAAGACCATGATCACCACACCCTACAGGCATCTGAAGAGGTTCAAGGATGAAATAAAGAATGCCATAAAGGATTTGTTGGAGATGGGACATATTATGCCTAGTTCTAGTCCCTTCTCTTCATCAATTGTACTCGTGAAGAAGAAGGATTACACTATGAGGATGTGCAAAGACTACAAGGAACTGAACAAGAATACCATAAAAAATTGATACCCAATACCCAGGATTGATGAGCTGATCAATGATCTGCATGAGGAAGTGTACCTCTCAAAGTTTGATCTAGGATCAAGATACCACCAAATTCGGATCAAAGAGGATGATATCCATAAAAAAAAAATTAGATATCACTATGGGAAATATGAGTTTCTAGTCATGCCCTTTGGGTTGACTAATGCACCAACTACCTTTTAGTCATGCATGAACCATATCTTCAACAAACAATTTAGGAAATTATTGATTGTGTTCTTTGATGATCTTTTGATCTATAGCAAGACATGGGAGGAACATCTAAATCATGTGGAAGAGATTCTCGCCATTATGGAGGAGCAGTCCCTTTTTTCCAAGGAGGCAAAGTGCAAGTTTGGGTTGACATAGATTCTCTATATTGGGCATGTGATTGGTGTTGAGGGAGTAAAGGTGCATCAAGAGAATATCCAGACTATCTTAGATTGTCCCATCCCCAAGTCACTCACATATATGTAAGGATTCTTCGAGATATGCAGCTATTATAGATGTTTTGTGAAAATATTTTCACAATTGGATGCACCATTGATATATCTTTCCAAAAAGGGGGCATTCCTATGGTCAGAGGATGCACAATTAGAATTCAACGGAATGAAGAGGGTAGTGGGTACTTTTCCAGTATTATCACTCTCAGATTTCATGTAGCCTTTTGTCTTGGAGGGTGATTTATCTAGTGAGGGGATAGCAGAATTATTGATGTAGAACCAACACCCAATATATTTTGAGAGAAAAGAGTTGAGGCATCCTGAGAAGCTCTATCTGATTTATGATAAGGATATGTTGGCCATCATGCATGCATTGGAAAATTTTAGATAGTACTTGGTAGAAGGACACTTTGTGGTTAGGAATGACCACAACAACTTGAGATATTTATTAAAGCATTGGGATCTGAACGAGAGACAACATAAATGGGTGAGTAAGGTGTAGGCATATGATTTTGACATTAAGTAAGTAAAGGAGAAGAATAATGTAGTTGTTGATGCCTTATCCAGGAGACCTGCAACTGTCTCCATAACAGAGATCTCAATAGACTAGAAGTCCATTCTTTTGGTGGAATACTCCAAGAACACCATTTCTTGTGAACTGATGGAGGGCCACATTCAGGATGGCAGGTTCAGAGTAGTTGATGACATCATCTACTACAAAGACAGGATCTATCTTTTCCCTGAGTCCAAACTCAAGGATAATATTTTGAGGGCAGTACATGACATGCCACTAGTAGGGCACGTGGGGTATTTGAAGACCTATAGGGAGGTAAGGGACATATTTTAATAAAAGGGTCTCAAGGAGGATGTACTTCGTCATGTGAGGGAGTGCACGACTTACCAAAAAAACAATTCAGAGTTTACACACCCTGTGGGACGGCTTCAGCCATTATCAATTCCAGAGAAAAAGTGGGATGGTATCTCCATGGAATTCATCGCAGGATTTCCAAAGGTGTAGGGAAGGGATTGTATCTATGTGGTAGTGGACAGACTGACTAAATATGCACACTTATTTTCTATTCCTTCAAATTGCAACACAGCTTAGGTAGCAAATGTATTCTTCAAGGAGGTGTTCAAAATACATGGTCTTCCGAGGAACATAGTTAGTGACCGAGATAGTGTGTTTCTCAGCATGTTTTGGCAGGAGCTATTTAGGTTATTCAGGAAATATTTAACACATAGCACTAGCTATCATGCCCAGACAAATGAAAAGAACGATATAGTAAACAAATGGATTGAGGGGTGCCTGAGGAACTATGTTTCAGGACAACAGCGAGCATGGATAAAATGGTTGCATATCATGGAGCATTATTACAATATCATTCATCACATGTCCATCGAGATGAGCCCATTATGGGCATTGCATGTCTATGATGCTCCATCTTTTGTGGATTTGGTGTTTGGAGCGAGTAGAGTTTCCAAGGCCAAAGACCGATTGTAGGAAATTCGAGACATCTTGAGAGTCCTGAAGGAGAATTTACATCCTACCCAAAATCCACAGAAGATGTATGCAGATAGGAATAGGGTAGAATGCAAATTTGAGGTTGGGGACATAGTCTTTCTCAGGTTGCACCCTTATAAATAGTTGTCGCTAAAGAAGATCGGTGCATAGAATCTGAATCCTTGATTTTATGGGCCCTACAAAGTGATCAAGAGAGTTGGGGAAGTAGCGTACAGGCTAGAGCTACCAGAGGGTAGAAATATCCATAACACATTCCATGTATCCTGCTTTAAGAAGGAATTGGTACAGCAGGTCACCACTTCGACAGATCTCCCTCCATTAGATGAGGAAGGGAAGTTGGTTCTAGCTCCTTAGAGGATTGTGGATGTTAGGGAATGGAGGCTAAGGAGCATATTTGTTTGAGAGTACTTGTTTATATGGAGAGGATTTCCCAAAGAATATGTTACTTGGGAAGCAGAGCAGATCTTACAACACCCTGATTTGGAATTGCTCAAGGACAAGAAATCTTGGGAAATGAGTATTGTAATGTCCTCTCCCAATTAATCATGACAAAGGATGACTCAATAGCCTATATGACTCCCATAGGCTATAATAAACAAGGGAAAGGTAGTCAAGTAGGTTTATTTGGTGTCACTAGAATGATAAATCCTAAAGTGACATTAAATAAAATAAATTATTAAATTTTAATGAAATTGGAGGGGAAATAAAGTGAGGGTTTGATTTGGTCTAATGGGGGAAAGATCTAGAAGGCTTGAAGGAAGGATAAATACACGGGTAACCCTTCTCTTTGGTATTATGATTTGATCTCTCATCTTGGAGCGCTCTTGTAGCCATTGTTTCTAAACCCTTCCACTATTGTAGTCTAGTTTCGGTGGTGCAATATCCACCGTAGTTAGACAAGAGGAGGAGTCCATCTGAGACTACCATTGGAGTTTCACTTGGATTTTTCTTTTAGTTGACGATATACCAAAGGTACTCAGGAGGTTTATGGAGATTTATGGATGAGGCCATCTTGTAGATTTGTAGGTTTCTAGAGGGTTTTGGAGAAATTGAGGTTTATGGCATCCTCACAGGTTGAGTACAGGTCGTCCCTCAAGGCCCTACTAGACGTCCAATAGTTTTCCTGTGAGGACCTCTATGATCAGGGTTGCAAGAGCTCATTTGATCAGGTTCGTAGGGTAACATGAGGGTCGGTAGTAGAGCAAACATTACTAGAGAAGAGAATCCAAAGAGAATCATATATTGGCAACAATCCAGGTTTCCTTGTATTGTTTATGTTAGTTGATTTGTGCAGTTTCCTTGCAACCATTAGACTTGTGTGTTCAAGAGTATTATGTAGCTATTGTTACAACCATTTGATATCATTGTATTGTTATAATTGGAGCTTCCATCCATAATAATATGCCATGGTTATCTACTCTATTTTATGTGTAACAGATGCATGCAATGTGTTTGACAATTTGTCTATCTCTTAGTAAGAATCCATAATAGCATTAAGAAAAACAATATTTTGCGTAGAAAACATAATATTTCCACATAAACTAGTTGGTTGCATTACAAGAAGTTGGTGGTAACTCCATGGTTCATATTGTAGAAGTTCTTACAAAGGTCATCGATGGGTTTAACTTCACAGCAAAGAAGTTAATGGAAACTCAGAACATAAGCGTAGAATCGAAGCCGGTCATGGGAAGTATGTTGGTATGGTCAGACAGGGTTGCGATAAGTCCTCTAGGTGTACCAATGAAGTTCGTGGCAAGATTGTCGATACAGGTCAGAAGAGTTTGTGTTAACAATAAAGGAGGTGATCCCTTTAATTTTGTGAACGAGTGGGAGGCATTGTTACTAACTACTCTGGTATCGAAAGGTTAATACTCGAAGGGTTCTTGTTAAGTATTCTAATGAATACCGATGGAGTTTGTGTAAAAGTTGTCAGTTACAGTGAAGAAGATCACATTAACCTTGCCAATTGCACGATTTCTTGAAAAATATGGTTAAGTGTTAGGGGTCTGAGTGAATGGGTAAGCATTTGGGTTCGATTGAACAAGTTCATAGTTAAGGCTTGATCAATTCTATCAAATTGAACATAGGTCTCCAGTTTGAGAGAGAAATCTCATCAATGTCTGTCATTTTTTTTATTGTCTGGGGAAAATTGAATAAGAATCAGGGATGAGAGAGGTTAGGGGTTTTTTATGAGAAATGCTCTGTTCATGCACTGTCCTAAAACCATAGTTTGGGCAAACTTTTAGGGAAGAATTAGGGCAAAGCGGGGGGTGCGAGCTAGGGAGGTTTCCGAGGAAAAACACCGAGTGTGATGAAGAGAGAAAGGATTCATGGCCAGACTGTGTGTCAAGTGAAGTTTTAAAACTAATCATGGTTGGGAACACGATTAGGGTTATGGCACGATATGTAATTATTGTCACTCCCTATTCATTGTTCCCTCGACAGAAAAGAGCTCGAGGTACATAAAGGTAAGGCTTAGAGAGACAGGTCCATGAGTATAAATATTCTAAGAAAGGATCAACATTGGTCAATACCAAACGGAAGGTAAAAGGAGGATAGGCTCCAATGGTAAGAGAAAAACTCGGCCATAAGAAACAAATTTAACCCTACCATCGGATATAAAAATGATGACGAGATGTACTCTTTATGGCTTACCTCGCAATGGAATGACATGTTGACAATTGTTTAGCTAACATCTAGACAGTTCTCTCCCAGAGTACAGTTTTGTGAACCACTCACTCGACGCACCCTCTCCTTTCTCGGCGATAAAACAATAACAATCAGGTAAGGGGGAGAGCCCTTTTTATTAAATTTGACACAAATCTCAAGACAACAGTGAAAACTAATATGGTGTTGAGATCTCATTATATTGTCGATGAAGTCAGAAACTCTGTTGGTTATAGCAGTGGATTTCATGAGAACTCCTTCAGTTGCACCGAAGTGGTAGGTGAGAAAAGTGTCGATATCAAGTCACGTGTGTCGACGGATTTCACAATAAGTTCATCGGTTTAACATAAGTGCATCATAGGTTAGGATGGAAACTCCTCTGGTAAGTACCGGATCATACGATGTGAACTAGATCGATTTTGTTACTTACGTATCAGAGAAGATTAAGGGAACTCCTCCAGTTAAACCAACGGAGTTTATGAGAACTCCTTCGGTTAAGTCAAAGGAGTTAATATCAACTTGGTTGGTCATTGATTCGTGTGTCGAAAGAATTCAGAGGAATCCCTTCGGTTCATTAGAGAAATCAAGTGGAACTCCTTTGGTATGTACTTGAGGAGAACTCTTTCGGTACGTATCTAAGGATTTAGAAGGAACCTCTCTGATAGCCCAAAAAAACTATTCTCAAGTATTCTTCTATGTGTCAAAATAAAACTTGAACTAAACCAAGAATAAAAAAAGGCAAAGAGACTTGATTAGAGATGAGTAGAATCAAGGATTAAAAGTTGGGGAAATTTCTTCTTTGCAAGTGAATAAATTCTCACAAAGACAAGGAGGGTCCCATTTTCTTGGAAAAAAAATGTATTTTCAAGCAACACTTCAAGAAAACTTGCAGGTGGATGGGAGGTATGGTGAGTTCACCCACCAAAACCACTCACAATCAGTGCCCCCTAGTCATTAGATTAAAACATAAGATCAAACTTATCACATGAATTACTAGTGGAATTTGGGATAAGGTGATGTCAACTCATTTTTGGCCTGCAGTCCCTCCTTACCATTGATTTTCCTCCTCTCCAATCAGATGGACCACATTTGACTTTCCATTAATT
>JASDQU010105433.1:848-13600 GCA_032191745.1 Picea mariana | reverse complement strand
CATGGATATGCAGGGTAGTTGATGTTACTTATATAATGGCTAAGATCTCACTAGATTTCCTAATTCATACTTTTCACTTTGCTATGGAAGTCAATATTGAGTTCATCCCTCTTGAGTTATCATTAATTGTTAAATGTCATCGTGATATTATAAGACACCAGAGACATAACCATCAACACTATATTTGAATATTTCCTTACTTTTGTAGATTAGAGAATAGTCTTCTTGCTTTGGTAGATTAAAGAATAGTTTCTTATCATAGATTAAAAGAGTAGTTGTTGATTACTTTTATTGTCATGATGCTTTGAATTTAGTAGATTAAGATTTCTTTTTATAAATTAGAAGTAATTATGAAGTTTAATTTGATAATAGAGTTCACTTGCTTATTAGTTTGATTAGTTGTTTATTGAGTAATTTCGATTAGTTTACTTGTTGTAGAAGTTATCATAGGTTAGTTAGTTGATTGCTTGCTTGTTTACTTGCTTTGATAGGGTAGTTGCTTGTCTATTTACTTGCATAGGATAGTTGCTTATTGAATTTGAGTAGGTTAATTAAAGTAGTTTGTTGTTGTTGTTTCTTATTAGGTAGATTAAATAGATAGTTTGTTTTTTCTCATTATAATGATTAAGTTAGTTTTCTTTAAGTAGGGTTTCCATTTTCTTTCTTAAGACTATCTATCGATCCCTTGTTCAAAAGTTACTTAGGATAAATAGTTTAAGTTTCTTAATAGGGTTTGATCATTAATAGTCTTTGGTTAAGAAGATTAGCCCTTAGATAGCCCATTTCCTTAGTTAGACTATACTACCTCTAGCCTTTCTGCCTTGGCACATATAGTGCTACAAATCTAAGTTTACTTACCCTGGGTTGACAATTTAATTGAGGGTTTTTAGTGTTTTTGAGTGCATATAAAACACCCATCAAAAGAATGATTCGATTTGTAATGGTTTTCTGGAGTTGCAACAATGACAAGTGCACTTGGAGTTGCGATCATTGGTTTGTGCCCAGAATCGTAGCAAATCATAGTTATAGAAGTTGGTTTGTGCCCAAATTGCAATAGCTCAAAGTTGCAAATTTATTACTCCTATATTACTCCTGCATGGTAATATCAGTACATGAAAGTAGCAAGCTCCTTCAAGAATTATGAAAAATTAATGTAATGATGGAATATGGGGCAGGGTTCACACCTTAGTGATAAGTACGGTAAACTAGATAAAGGATGTATGAAAAATTAAGTGATTAATTGAAAATGGTAAGCAAAAAAGTATAGACATGTGTTGAAAGTTTTTCATTTTAGGCACTCGTCATCTCTGTTGAATTTTTGGATTTTTAGATCTAATAGTTATTGCCTTATGATTTCAATACAAAATTTCATTTCATGCCACAGTTATCATAGAATAACTATACACTCAAAATATCAACTATAAAAATGCAGTGAAAATAAAAATATCTATAAATATTAACCATGCACAGTAGACACAAGAGCACAAGAATTTATCCTGGGAAACCCAACCTTGGGAAAAAACCTAACCTTTCTTATATAATAATTCAGTCCAAGATATTACTAGTACATCACTATCAATAGATCGAAATAACATAGAGAGAATGTCCTCCCCAAGCCTAGTGCCTCCAAGAGATAATGTCTCAATAGAATAACCAAGATACAACTAAGAGAGAGCTTCTCCACCCTAGCTAGATAAGAGGGGAATTCCATTCGGGACCTCCAGTGGATCTTCACTAGAGTTTTCTTTAATTTGAGGAGATCCTGAGGTACAAAAGAGGTTTATGAAACTTTCTGGATGAGGTCGAGCTCATACAATTGTAGGTTTCCAAAGGGTTTCATAGAAATCGAATTTTATGGAATCCCTGCGGATTGAGTATGGGGTGTCCCACGAGGCCTTGCTAGACGTCTAGTAGTTGTCTTGTGAGGACCTCTACGATCATGGTTGCAACAGACCATTTGATCGAATTCATAGGGTAACAGGAGGGCCGCTAGTAGAGTGGAAGCTACTGGAGCATAGCGTCGCATAGATCATCATATATTGGCATCATTCTATGTATTCTTATATTGTTTCTATTAGTTTATTTGTGCATCTACCTTTCAACCATTAGACTTGTGTGTTCAGGAGTATTATGTAGTTGTTTCTGCAATAATTAGATATCATTGTACTATTGTAATTAGTGCTTCCATACATAGTAAGATTCAATGAATATCTTTTATATTTTCTATGTAATGGATGCATGCAATGTGTTTGACAATTTGTCTATATCTTAGTAAGGATCCATAACAACATTAAGGAAAACTATTTGACAAAATCACATAAAGAGAAACAATATTTTGGGTAGAAAACATAATATTTCCACATAGCTTAGTTGGGTAAATTATATTGGCATTAGAGCTGGTGATATTTCTAGCCTATGATTTATTGAGGCATTGATGCCAAGGATGACTAGAGGACGATGGAAACAACCCACCCCAGGATAAGAGTCAAAAGAAGTAGAAGTAGAGGGATTTATTGGGGATCATCCTGAAGATAGAAACATACAGATGTTGAAAATCATAACTAATGGGAAACAATAATTAACACATGTCGTGACATGGTTCTTTTCCTCCAATCAAGAAAACTAGAACTAGGGAGGTAACAATGGGAACCACACAGAGGCCAAACATAGAGGTGGTAGGACTCATGAAGGGAGTAATACTTATGTTCTGACATAAAGTGTCTTCCAAGAAGGTAGCAGGAAGGTACCCAGACTCTTATTGTCTCCTTTCCTTGAGGATCAACCTACAAGAGCACCAAAGCAACAAGGGGTGGACGAAATGAACTCATACTTCATTGAGTATCAGTTGTTGGAAGAAGGAGCCCAGGTATCCATGTCTTACAATGACTACTGCAACCTTAGGATGAGGAACAAACCCAGGATGGGCCAGAATCATAATTATGATCTTCTACGCAAATTGGGGAACATGACTATCCCATATTTTGACATATTTGACAAGTGTATAGCCTGAGCATGGGTATATAAGTGGGACACTTATTTCCAGCTTAACCCAATTATACATGTAGAGGCGATTAATTTTTCCATCCTACAATTGGATGGAGAGGCTCATGAGTGGTGGTACCATGGGATATTAACATTAGAACATTCCAACATCACATCATATGAGGATTTCAACTAAATTTTGATGGACAAGTTCAATAGGAAGGACCCTGAGGTCTATTTTAGGGATTTGGTACATCTTAGGCAGATAGGTAGACCAAAGGCCTATGTTACAGAGTTCCATAGGATGGTATTCATGGTGACTGATGTCTCTGAGCATAGACCAGTGATGTTATTCACAAATTGCTTGGATGAACCCTTAAGAGGTTGGGTGAAGGATTTCAAGACAAACGCACTACATGAAGCTATCATGAAGACACAATAAATGACAGACATAGTCCCCAAGAAGACACCAGGAAAAAAAAAATTCCATAGAAGGATCAGGTGTCAAAACCTCCCCAGAAGACATGGATAGGGAAGGACAGGTTTGATGAGGAAACTTGGAGAGAACTAAGGAGGAATAATCTTTTCTATAGTTGCAAGGATTTGTGGGAACCATGCCATTGATGAATGGGAAAAGGTAAAGTCCATTATATCAAGAAATTTTTCGACAATGAGGATTATGATGATGAGGAGGACATTGGACATGACAGTGGTGAGCCATCACATGCTATAGAGTAGGCTCCATTGCAGGATAGCCAAGGGAGGGACCACTTCCACACTTTTAGGAGTCTTAAAATATTACACCTTCATAATCAAAGGCATTGTGCAGGGGAAGAAGGTTACAACATTGGTTGACGGTGGGTCCACCCATAACTTCATTGATGTTTCACTCATCACTGGGAGATGAATTCATGTGGAGGATTTAGAGGAATTAAATGTGGTAGTAGTAGATGGGTACAACATGACATGTACTCAGCGGATCATGGGATTGGAAGTAACATTGGGAAACTATACTTTGACTGATGAATTTTGTGTCATGGATTTAGCAGATACTCATGTGATCCTATGAGTTCAGTGGTTTTACTCATTGGGAGATATCCACATGAATTATCAAGAAATGAGGATGGAGTTCTCGGACAAGGATGGACAACGATTAATCCTAAGAGGTATGTTGATAAGTTCCCCCAGAATCGTGTCTAATCAATGCATGGAGGCCCTTTTTAGACACAGGGATGTGGATTCCATAACATAATGCTTGATCACCATGGAGAGTCCATCATAGGATCGCCACAAGTACCCTGCAAATATCCATACCCTACTTGGAAACAATGAAAGATTGATTGAGCCATTTTCAACAGGAAGACCACCTGACAGAGGATTTGAGCATGTCATTGAGATAGAATAAGGGTTGAAGACCATGATCACCACACCCTACAGGCATCTGAAGAGGTTCAAGGATGAAATAAAGAATGCCATAAAGGATTTGTTGGAGATGGGACATATTATGCCTAGTTCTAGTCCCTTCTCTTCATCAATTGTACTCGTGAAGAAGAAGGATTACACTATGAGGATGTGCAAAGACTACAAGGAACTGAACAAGAATACCATAAAAAATTGATACCCAATACCCAGGATTGATGAGCTGATCAATGATCTGCATGAGGAAGTGTACCTCTCAAAGTTTGATCTAGGATCAAGATACCACCAAATTCGGATCAAAGAGGATGATATCCATAAAAAAAAAATTAGATATCACTATGGGAAATATGAGTTTCTAGTCATGCCCTTTGGGTTGACTAATGCACCAACTACCTTTTAGTCATGCATGAACCATATCTTCAACAAACAATTTAGGAAATTATTGATTGTGTTCTTTGATGATCTTTTGATCTATAGCAAGACATGGGAGGAACATCTAAATCATGTGGAAGAGATTCTCGCCATTATGGAGGAGCAGTCCCTTTTTTCCAAGGAGGCAAAGTGCAAGTTTGGGTTGACATAGATTCTCTATATTGGGCATGTGATTGGTGTTGAGGGAGTAAAGGTGCATCAAGAGAATATCCAGACTATCTTAGATTGTCCCATCCCCAAGTCACTCACATATATGTAAGGATTCTTCGAGATATGCAGCTATTATAGATGTTTTGTGAAAATATTTTCACAATTGGATGCACCATTGATATATCTTTCCAAAAAGGGGGCATTCCTATGGTCAGAGGATGCACAATTAGAATTCAACGGAATGAAGAGGGTAGTGGGTACTTTTCCAGTATTATCACTCTCAGATTTCATGTAGCCTTTTGTCTTGGAGGGTGATTTATCTAGTGAGGGGATAGCAGAATTATTGATGTAGAACCAACACCCAATATATTTTGAGAGAAAAGAGTTGAGGCATCCTGAGAAGCTCTATCTGATTTATGATAAGGATATGTTGGCCATCATGCATGCATTGGAAAATTTTAGATAGTACTTGGTAGAAGGACACTTTGTGGTTAGGAATGACCACAACAACTTGAGATATTTATTAAAGCATTGGGATCTGAACGAGAGACAACATAAATGGGTGAGTAAGGTGTAGGCATATGATTTTGACATTAAGTAAGTAAAGGAGAAGAATAATGTAGTTGTTGATGCCTTATCCAGGAGACCTGCAACTGTCTCCATAACAGAGATCTCAATAGACTAGAAGTCCATTCTTTTGGTGGAATACTCCAAGAACACCATTTCTTGTGAACTGATGGAGGGCCACATTCAGGATGGCAGGTTCAGAGTAGTTGATGACATCATCTACTACAAAGACAGGATCTATCTTTTCCCTGAGTCCAAACTCAAGGATAATATTTTGAGGGCAGTACATGACATGCCACTAGTAGGGCACGTGGGGTATTTGAAGACCTATAGGGAGGTAAGGGACATATTTTAATAAAAGGGTCTCAAGGAGGATGTACTTCGTCATGTGAGGGAGTGCACGACTTACCAAAAAAACAATTCAGAGTTTACACACCCTGTGGGACGGCTTCAGCCATTATCAATTCCAGAGAAAAAGTGGGATGGTATCTCCATGGAATTCATCGCAGGATTTCCAAAGGTGTAGGGAAGGGATTGTATCTATGTGGTAGTGGACAGACTGACTAAATATGCACACTTATTTTCTATTCCTTCAAATTGCAACACAGCTTAGGTAGCAAATGTATTCTTCAAGGAGGTGTTCAAAATACATGGTCTTCCGAGGAACATAGTTAGTGACCGAGATAGTGTGTTTCTCAGCATGTTTTGGCAGGAGCTATTTAGGTTATTCAGGAAATATTTAACACATAGCACTAGCTATCATGCCCAGACAAATGAAAAGAACGATATAGTAAACAAATGGATTGAGGGGTGCCTGAGGAACTATGTTTCAGGACAACAGCGAGCATGGATAAAATGGTTGCATATCATGGAGCATTATTACAATATCATTCATCACATGTCCATCGAGATGAGCCCATTATGGGCATTGCATGTCTATGATGCTCCATCTTTTGTGGATTTGGTGTTTGGAGCGAGTAGAGTTTCCAAGGCCAAAGACCGATTGTAGGAAATTCGAGACATCTTGAGAGTCCTGAAGGAGAATTTACATCCTACCCAAAATCCACAGAAGATGTATGCAGATAGGAATAGGGTAGAATGCAAATTTGAGGTTGGGGACATAGTCTTTCTCAGGTTGCACCCTTATAAATAGTTGTCGCTAAAGAAGATCGGTGCATAGAATCTGAATCCTTGATTTTATGGGCCCTACAAAGTGATCAAGAGAGTTGGGGAAGTAGCGTACAGGCTAGAGCTACCAGAGGGTAGAAATATCCATAACACATTCCATGTATCCTGCTTTAAGAAGGAATTGGTACAGCAGGTCACCACTTCGACAGATCTCCCTCCATTAGATGAGGAAGGGAAGTTGGTTCTAGCTCCTTAGAGGATTGTGGATGTTAGGGAATGGAGGCTAAGGAGCATATTTGTTTGAGAGTACTTGTTTATATGGAGAGGATTTCCCAAAGAATATGTTACTTGGGAAGCAGAGCAGATCTTACAACACCCTGATTTGGAATTGCTCAAGGACAAGAAATCTTGGGAAATGAGTATTGTAATGTCCTCTCCCAATTAATCATGACAAAGGATGACTCAATAGCCTATATGACTCCCATAGGCTATAATAAACAAGGGAAAGGTAGTCAAGTAGGTTTATTTGGTGTCACTAGAATGATAAATCCTAAAGTGACATTAAATAAAATAAATTATTAAATTTTAATGAAATTGGAGGGGAAATAAAGTGAGGGTTTGATTTGGTCTAATGGGGGAAAGATCTAGAAGGCTTGAAGGAAGGATAAATACACGGGTAACCCTTCTCTTTGGTATTATGATTTGATCTCTCATCTTGGAGCGCTCTTGTAGCCATTGTTTCTAAACCCTTCCACTATTGTAGTCTAGTTTCGGTGGTGCAATATCCACCGTAGTTAGACAAGAGGAGGAGTCCATCTGAGACTACCATTGGAGTTTCACTTGGATTTTTCTTTTAGTTGACGATATACCAAAGGTACTCAGGAGGTTTATGGAGATTTATGGATGAGGCCATCTTGTAGATTTGTAGGTTTCTAGAGGGTTTTGGAGAAATTGAGGTTTATGGCATCCTCACAGGTTGAGTACAGGTCGTCCCTCAAGGCCCTACTAGACGTCCAATAGTTTTCCTGTGAGGACCTCTATGATCAGGGTTGCAAGAGCTCATTTGATCAGGTTCGTAGGGTAACATGAGGGTCGGTAGTAGAGCAAACATTACTAGAGAAGAGAATCCAAAGAGAATCATATATTGGCAACAATCCAGGTTTCCTTGTATTGTTTATGTTAGTTGATTTGTGCAGTTTCCTTGCAACCATTAGACTTGTGTGTTCAAGAGTATTATGTAGCTATTGTTACAACCATTTGATATCATTGTATTGTTATAATTGGAGCTTCCATCCATAATAATATGCCATGGTTATCTACTCTATTTTATGTGTAACAGATGCATGCAATGTGTTTGACAATTTGTCTATCTCTTAGTAAGAATCCATAATAGCATTAAGAAAAACAATATTTTGCGTAGAAAACATAATATTTCCACATAAACTAGTTGGTTGCATTACAAGAAGTTGGTGGTAACTCCATGGTTCATATTGTAGAAGTTCTTACAAAGGTCATCGATGGGTTTAACTTCACAGCAAAGAAGTTAATGGAAACTCAGAACATAAGCGTAGAATCGAAGCCGGTCATGGGAAGTATGTTGGTATGGTCAGACAGGGTTGCGATAAGTCCTCTAGGTGTACCAATGAAGTTCGTGGCAAGATTGTCGATACAGGTCAGAAGAGTTTGTGTTAACAATAAAGGAGGTGATCCCTTTAATTTTGTGAACGAGTGGGAGGCATTGTTACTAACTACTCTGGTATCGAAAGGTTAATACTCGAAGGGTTCTTGTTAAGTATTCTAATGAATACCGATGGAGTTTGTGTAAAAGTTGTCAGTTACAGTGAAGAAGATCACATTAACCTTGCCAATTGCACGATTTCTTGAAAAATATGGTTAAGTGTTAGGGGTCTGAGTGAATGGGTAAGCATTTGGGTTCGATTGAACAAGTTCATAGTTAAGGCTTGATCAATTCTATCAAATTGAACATAGGTCTCCAGTTTGAGAGAGAAATCTCATCAATGTCTGTCATTTTTTTTATTGTCTGGGGAAAATTGAATAAGAATCAGGGATGAGAGAGGTTAGGGGTTTTTTATGAGAAATGCTCTGTTCATGCACTGTCCTAAAACCATAGTTTGGGCAAACTTTTAGGGAAGAATTAGGGCAAAGCGGGGGGTGCGAGCTAGGGAGGTTTCCGAGGAAAAACACCGAGTGTGATGAAGAGAGAAAGGATTCATGGCCAGACTGTGTGTCAAGTGAAGTTTTAAAACTAATCATGGTTGGGAACACGATTAGGGTTATGGCACGATATGTAATTATTGTCACTCCCTATTCATTGTTCCCTCGACAGAAAAGAGCTCGAGGTACATAAAGGTAAGGCTTAGAGAGACAGGTCCATGAGTATAAATATTCTAAGAAAGGATCAACATTGGTCAATACCAAACGGAAGGTAAAAGGAGGATAGGCTCCAATGGTAAGAGAAAAACTCGGCCATAAGAAACAAATTTAACCCTACCATCGGATATAAAAATGATGACGAGATGTACTCTTTATGGCTTACCTCGCAATGGAATGACATGTTGACAATTGTTTAGCTAACATCTAGACAGTTCTCTCCCAGAGTACAGTTTTGTGAACCACTCACTCGACGCACCCTCTCCTTTCTCGGCGATAAAACAATAACAATCAGGTAAGGGGGAGAGCCCTTTTTATTAAATTTGACACAAATCTCAAGACAACAGTGAAAACTAATATGGTGTTGAGATCTCATTATATTGTCGATGAAGTCAGAAACTCTGTTGGTTATAGCAGTGGATTTCATGAGAACTCCTTCAGTTGCACCGAAGTGGTAGGTGAGAAAAGTGTCGATATCAAGTCACGTGTGTCGACGGATTTCACAATAAGTTCATCGGTTTAACATAAGTGCATCATAGGTTAGGATGGAAACTCCTCTGGTAAGTACCGGATCATACGATGTGAACTAGATCGATTTTGTTACTTACGTATCAGAGAAGATTAAGGGAACTCCTCCAGTTAAACCAACGGAGTTTATGAGAACTCCTTCGGTTAAGTCAAAGGAGTTAATATCAACTTGGTTGGTCATTGATTCGTGTGTCGAAAGAATTCAGAGGAATCCCTTCGGTTCATTAGAGAAATCAAGTGGAACTCCTTTGGTATGTACTTGAGGAGAACTCTTTCGGTACGTATCTAAGGATTTAGAAGGAACCTCTCTGATAGCCCAAAAAAACTATTCTCAAGTATTCTTCTATGTGTCAAAATAAAACTTGAACTAAACCAAGAATAAAAAAAGGCAAAGAGACTTGATTAGAGATGAGTAGAATCAAGGATTAAAAGTTGGGGAAATTTCTTCTTTGCAAGTGAATAAATTCTCACAAAGACAAGGAGGGTCCCATTTTCTTGGAAAAAAAATGTATTTTCAAGCAACACTTCAAGAAAACTTGCAGGTGGATGGGAGGTATGGTGAGTTCACCCACCAAAACCACTCACAATCAGTGCCCCCTAGTCATTAGATTAAAACATAAGATCAAACTTATCACATGAATTACTAGTGGAATTTGGGATAAGGTGATGTCAACTCATTTTTGGCCTGCAGTCCCTCCTTACCATTGATTTTCCTCCTCTCCAATCAGATGGACCACATTTGACTTTCCATTAATTCAATAGAAACCATAAATTTTGACAGGATTCCTAGCCTCGCTAGCATATTTATGAATCAAATTAAATGTGGTGGGTGGACCTAGTATGTGTGGCATCATCTCTTAGAGGCCCACCTAATTTTATTAAGGAGCCATGAATGACATTGGAAGTTGATTATGTTTTGGTAGGGTTGTGCAGGAAGGTGTAACATTCCCCGACCGTCAACCCACTAGTCGAGCAACGCTACTGTGCAGAACAACACCATTCTCATACTTAGTTAATAACATGCATTTAAATCAAATTAAACACATTTAACTCGGAGTAAGCACAATATTACTGCTAACATAAATAATCCCTGGAATTAACAATAATTCATATGCACAACAGAATACATGATACATATAAGCATCACAGGCATGCAAAACATAATATTAAGCATAAGCTGATACTTACCTTTAAAACTGTGGCAATTCCACCAACTGCGTGTATACCTTCCATGAACCTCCTAGCCTTAGACCACACTGCTCATCACTCTCAGAAGTAGGTCACCCTCGAGCTAGGACTAAGCTCCACCAGGTAAGGAATCCTAGGCTAGGTAAGGTTTATAGGAAGAATACACGTAAAAGAAGGAGGATTCTCTCCCAGGAACCACTTATGCACACTGCCCATAGACTCTCCTTCCCCACATGCCTATCCCACCCTAGGAGTATACACCTTCTCTTTCACCTAGAAAGTCCTTCGGCTGCTAACCTCCCTTGCCTTGGGCTTTAGCAACAGACCCGGTCAGAAATCTCTGAGCTCTGTGGCAGCTATAGGGTTCCTTCCAGGAACTCTCTCCTTCCTCCGCGCACTCTCTCACCTGGAGAGAGTCACTCACAAGCTTAGTAAAACCTACGTCTTCAACAACAATCACCTCCCTCACCTAGAGAGAGGTTACACACAGGTCATACAACTGGTTTCCTTAATCTCATTCCTGTACAAAGAAGAAAAACAACAAGGCTCAGCAACAAACATACAATAGTAGCAAACCACACCCGGCCAAGAACTGCATGGCCACTACAGTCAACTGGGAAAACAAACACGGGTTTCCCAAACAGATGACAAAAAAACACTTCAGCGTAAAAAGGCTTAGCAATTACGAGACACTTTGGGTTTCCCCAACCAGCAATAAAGGACAGACTCATGGCTCTGGTTTTAGAGATGCGTAAGGTGTACAAAGATTCCATGCAGAGAATCCCACAGTTCAGGTAAAGGATCCATCACAAAACACCCAATAGAGGTCGATCGGGAATGCCCGCCCGTTCAAATGGAAGATGGAGAATGGACTCCCCAACTCAGGTGATGGATGGAGGAATTGGAAGGTTGAACCCCAGATTCAGGTGATGTTGTGAGGAATGCCCACCCAACTCCCATGCAACAGTCGACGGAATGGAATGTGAACCCCCAACACGGCTCAATTCCTGGGTTAAATCGCATGCGCCTGGGTCGACACATGTCACCCATGAAGCTGCATGCATTCAATCAGCATGTGTCCCTCCCTAGGAACTTAGGACAAAACATAGATTTCACATGGCTTTTGGAATAATATTAAAATATTATTCCCAAGGATATAAGCCCCTAGGCTCAACACTTAGCCTCTCTTTCCAACCTTCCATCCCCCAATCCCTTACCTAGGCTTTGTGGAAGCTTAGCCCCCCATCACTCATTCATCGTGGTCGGTCCACACGCAGAGATGTTTATCTTTATTAATAATGTGCATAGTTACATGTACAAAATCAGGCTCTTGGCCTTCAACACTTAGGCTCCCTAGCCTAATAACTCATAACCCCATCATCTTATATAAACTTAGCTCACCAGCCTAAAAATCATAATTACAATTCATAATGGAATTGGGGCAAGTCCTTCGGGTATTACAATCCCCTCCCCTTATTTTTGCACTGTTCTTAGTGCAACTTTCACACAGCATCAACAAGATTTCCAAAATCTTCAAAAATATGTGGGTATTATGCCCGCATAGCGTCCTCATGCTCCCATGTCATGTCCTCAGGACCGTACCAGGTCCACTAGACCTTTATAAGCTCAATAGCTCGATTCCGGAGCTATTTTATTTTCCTGTCCAATATGTGCACAGAATGCACTTGCAGGACACCTTGTTGCTCCACCTGAATCGCATTCCAATCGATTACATGATTAGCATCAAGTCTATATATTTATTAAGTAATGAAATATGAGACACATTATGTATAGTCATGGATGTGGTAATGAAAGCATATATGCAATGTATATATATGTATATACAAACAATTTTAATAACATTATGACTGTATACAACATACACAACATACAATAAATAGAGAATTGTACTTATCTTTTGATTGAGAAGAACTTCCACCCCTGAGCAGGGCTATGACTCCATCAGG
>JASDQU010105432.1:131704-145464 GCA_032191745.1 Picea mariana | reverse complement strand
ATTTAGACTCCATGGGTTGCCAAAGTATATTGTCAGTGACAAAGACAACGTGTTCCTTAGTGCATTTTGGAAGGAGTTGTTCAGGTTGGCTAGCACAAACTTGACTCCCAACACTAGTTACCACCCTTAGACATATGGCTAGACAAAGATCGTGAACAAGTGGCTCGAAGGGGTATTTACGTAACTACGTTTCTAGGAAACATAAGGCATGGTTAAAGTGGTTTTCCTTGGGGGAACACTGTTATAACACCACTTATCATATGTCCATCGGTATGACACCATTTCAAGCATTATATGGCTACGATGCTCCTTCTTTTGTTGACTTGGAATTCGGGGATAACAGGGCTCCAAAAGCTAAGGATTGGATCCAGAAGAGACAAGATATCCACAAGTTCTCAAGGACAATCTATAGATGGCCCATAATCAACAAAAGATCTCATCTTTCAAGAAAAAATCTCTAGGATGCCTTATTCCACCCATTTCCTTTTCCACCATGACTTATTAACTACGTAAGAAAGGTTGTGTGTAAGTAAGGTTAGGGGAAGGAAGGTAAGTAAGAATGCTTTATGAGGGTAAGTACTGATTGGGGAATGCTGGTTCAATTCTAACTATATTATTGTAATTCGTATGATTCATTCAACGAGAGAGGGAGGGCATGACCAGCTAGAGAAGGGACGACACGACATGACAAGGAAGAGAGATGCATGTTTGATTCATTACGTATTCTTCTTATCCCCCCATTAAGAGTGTGAGGGATGAAATGGCAAGCAAACATATGTAATGGCTATCCGAAGAGAGCGCACATTTGAAGTGGGAGACTTGGTATGCTTGAGATTACAACCATACAAATAGTCTTCACTGAAGAAAAGCGGTGCATAAAATATTAAGCCACATTTCTATGGCCCCTGTAGGGTGATTTAGAGAGTTGGAAAGGTAGCTTATGAGCTGGAGTTGTTGGAGGGAAGTAAGATTCACAATGTCTTTCATGTTTCGTGYCTTAAGAAGGCATTGGGACAACARGTCACTACTTCAGCATAATTACCCTCATTGGATGAGGAGGGGTAGTTAGTATTGGTTCTAGAGGAGGTCTTGGAGGTACGAGAAAGGAAATTGTGTAACAGGGTCATYCGAGAGTACCTCATCAGGTGGAAGGATTTGTCAGCAGAGGATGCTATGTGGGAAGGTGACCAGAGCTTGCAACATCCAAACTTGTAGTTGTTTGAGGACAAGCAATCTCAAGAAGGGAAGACTATAATGTCCCTTTCCAAATGATCTCCAGGGATTGACGAGATAGCCTAAGTAATTCCCGTAGGCTATAGTCAATAAGGGAAAAAGGAAATTAAATAATTATTTAATGTAATCAGAGTATGAAAATAGTCTTTTTAAAAGGTGACATTGAGTAATTAGGAAAAAAAGCGCTTATGTGACTATTGAGTTAATAAGGTCACTTTAACTTATTAAAAGGGTAAAAGGGTCGGAAAAGGGTCAATGAGAGAAAAAAAGGAGAATGAGGGGTGCCCTCTCTCATTATGCATTTGTTATTTTTCAAAAACAAAATTGAGAGATCTCTTGTGGCTTTGGCTCTTGGGACGAAAAATCCTAGAGAGTTTAGAGATTGGTTTCGGTGGTGAAACTATCCACCCTAGCTGGTCATTGAGAGGAGAACATCCATATCTTCTTATTGTGCTTCACTTATGGCAAAGTTCATCTTCTTATAGTTGAGATTTCTTGATAGTGGTTGAGTTCTTTCATTTGCCACTGAGTTATCTTGTTTGGCGGCGGAGTTTGGTCATGTGTGGGTTGAATCTCTTTGAAGAGGCCGAGCTGGGTAAGGGAAAATTGAGCTAAGGTTGTGGGCTATATTTTTCTGAGTGGGGGGGCCGTGTTAATCTCTGTGGGGTCAAATCTTTTCATTCTAGGCGCATTATCTTACAGCTGGGGATATACCTTGGTGTGAGACATAGTTTTTTCCTTGTGGTTTGATGTTTACTGCTGCTTGAGGTCGATACACTTGATAAGGGGTCAAAATCTTTCATTGTAGACTAAGTTTTTCCTATCTAGGGTCGCATCCTTTCTTGGAGGCCAAGTAAACTAGTGGGGAACATATACATGATAAAGAGAGGGTCGATTTTCTTACATTGGGAGAGTATTTGCTGCTGGGGACTTTTCTTCTTGAAGAGGATTAGTGTGCTTGTTATTGGAAGCAGTTTGTGAGTGCTAGCAGGGCGATTGAAGGGGCTGTCACCTACAACTTGTTCACAAGATCTGAAGCTGCTACACATATATTTGCTGAGCCAACTCATCCATCCACAACACTGTTATCAACGGTTGGAGTTGTTGCTTTATATTGTTATCTACATGATCGTAAATTTGCATATAGATTGTGAGAAAATATTATGAAAATACAAACTATTTGTCTAAATGTTTGAACCACAAAACTAAGAAAAAAAAACCAAAAAATGAGGCACATTACAATTATTCACACACAACATTAATACATTAATATTATAAAGAGAAGGTCAAATTGAGTGCTTATGTTTTAACCAAAAGATGTATAATATTTAGACTTCACAAATCTTCAAAAGATTGAATCACCTTGTATTTTGATTCTAATTACTTTGGCTTCATTATAAATTTACAAGTTTTATTATTTCATAATTGGTTTGATTTAGCTGTAAATATTTTAGTTGTGTTGTCAATTTAGTTTAACTTGGGTGGTTAGGAGGAATGATTCTTATCCTTCCCAATAATGGTCAATTTCAGCCAATGACATGTTAACCTCTTGAATATATTATTGTAATGGCTGGGAGCTACATTGAATAACATCCTTTACTTTTAACTCCGTGGTAAATTTACCGTGGAAAAAAAAATTACTTTAACTTTGTGGTAATTTTACCCTTGAAAAAAAAATACTAATTTTACCATGGAAAAAAAATACTTCAGCTTTGTGGTAATTTTACCATGGAAAAAAAGATTAGTTCAGCTTTGTGGTAATTTTACAAGCGTTAGAAAAAATAAATTACTTCAGCTTTGTGGTAATTTTACAAGCCTTAGAAAAAAATAAATTACTTTAGCTTTGTGGTAATTTTACAAGCCTTATCATTCTCATAATTGGTTCTATTTCGCCGTGATTCAACGGCAGATGACTGAGTCTACTGCAGTGCAAATTCAATTTTCAAAGTAATGGTTCTAACGGAAAGTTCCCGAAGTGGTACATCGCAGATTCATTATGAGTCATAACCCATATACGAAAAAGTCGGCTGGCAACGCCAGCTCCAAACCATTACATATATCATGGACTAATTTTTTTTGGGCTATGATTGCGCCTTCTTTTTGTGCGAAGGATGTGAAGTTTAATACTATTTAAATGGTATGGAAAAAAGAGGCCGTTAGGTTGTATGTCATAGTGTCTGTGTGTGGGCAGGACTTTGCGCATTTGAATTCGATCCCTGAGGGATGGTTCGCTCAACCAAGAAATTGCTGGGGGTGAGGAATCCTGCTAAGAAATGCCAGAAGCGGAAGCAGAAGCAAAAGCAAAAACAGCTTCAGGGATTGGTGAACAATGTGGTGGATGGATTCAAATCCGTGGCCAAATCATTCCAAGGTGCCAAGTACAGGGTGTTTAAGGTTCTAGCAGAATGGCTGGAATTGGACCTGGGTTTTGGTTTTTTACATCAAAGGCAGGCACTCACAGACCAACAAGAGAATACAAGTGTTGTTGCAAACACCATTTTGCCGCCCATGGTGGGCTGTGATTTCGAGATGCAGAAGAAGACGATAGTTTTAGATTTGGATGAAACCCTAGTTCATTCAAGCGAGGAGCCCCTCAGGTGTTACGATTTCGCTATTGAAGTCGCCATGGAAGGCGAAGCCACCACTTACTATGTATTGAAGAGGCCTGGTGTGGATGATTTATTAACTGAACTGGCAAATAAATATGAACTTGTATTGTTCACTGCATCAATGAAGGAGTATGCGGATCCTGTTCTGGACCGGATCGATCCTCATAGGGCCATCAGTCATCGGCTATTCAGAGATTCCTGCACAGAAATCTCGGGAAAGTTTGTGAAGGACCTCTCATTGCTGGGGCGAGATTTGAAGAAGGTTATCATAGTGGATGATAATCCCAATGCATATATGCTGCACCCTCAGAATGCGATTCCTGTCAGTTCCTTTGTGGACAATCTGTATGATAGGGAGTTGGCGAGTGTGATAAGCTTCTTTAAAGTCGCTGAAAGATATGAAGACCTCAGGGAAGCGATAAGGCATTATGTTGTACATCCGCTGTTATCCCCCTCCTGGGTACAATAACGCTAAAGTCTTCTGAATTTCCAAGACTGTCAAAATGATTCTACTCGCCGTACAAGTTGCCCCTGATACGAAAAACAAGGTCAGTTTTTTGCTGTGATGTTAATACATCTGAGCGACCAATTTTGATTAAAGAGTCGCACTGCTTTTTGTTTCAAAATCACTGGAACTACAAATCCCAGATTTGATCCTGGAATCCTGGCATGGTGTAATATATGAAAACCATTTATTACTGTTTTGGGTCATCCTTATTTGCGACATTGCCTTTATTCTTAACTAATGCTTAGCGAATAGATGCCATACCCCATAGGGAACTCTGCTCACAATCTCACCTAAATGTGTAATGTTTTGTAGCAGTACCATCCATTTGCTCATTTTTTGATTGCTGGCGAGAGGCAGAACATTGCCGTAGCATAGCTTTTTTTCATGCCAAGGCAAATGTAAGGTACATAATAGTTTGTTCTAGTCTTTTATCCCAGCAACCGTGAAAATGGTTATTGGAGCTAGGACTCCTTTGTAATTCATAGAGATGTATTTACAAAGAAACGATAAGTGTTTGATTGTATTGGGAGACTTGATTTTGTACACAATAGTGATTCTATTCATTAATTCAATCAGTTGTTTATTTCCTTGGCACACACATAGAATTGCGGAAGATGAGAAGTTGAACTACATGATATATGTAGGCTTTTACCTTTGTTATAGTCTCTTTGTTAACTGTATATCTGGTTGCTGACATCCTGTGATTAGAATCTGGATTCTCGAGTGGAGGAGTTTTGTGTAATTTCTGTGTTTTTAATTTGTTTCTGTTACATTTATGTGCCTTATGTCAGTATCTTTTCTGGACATAATCTGAAGAGATCCCCTGTAAACTGGCGTTCCCAAGGATTTCCAAAACTTGTCATGGACATTTTGTTATAAGTTAACCACAATCCCGACAAGTACTTAGCTTTTCAATTTACATATTTCCTATATACACATCATCATTGTGAAATAAAAAATTCTTAAATGTTAGCATATAAGTGCACCCAGTGCAAAATATTGTCTGCAGCAGCACACAGTATATGATTCAAATGGTTGTATTCAATTGGTATCTGACCTACATTATTACATTTTAACACCAGCTGGTTATGAATTAGGTCATTTCATTAACAATGACACAAGACAATGCAGTAGGCCCAAAAATCATCAAATTTTAATGGCATACATCATACCATCAACAGTCATAATATACGATCTAACCACGATTCAAAATTAAAGGAGGTATTTCGCTACAACCAGCAGCCCCAACCCATCCAAACCTCCCAATTATTACCTATCAGAAACCAGCTACTTATGGCTGCTGGTAACATTTTCTCCAAACTGGAATTTTCTAATTTATATTTTAGTTGTGCTTTATTATAATATTCAATTCTAACTTATTTAGGCGTTATTTTCATCCTAATCTATGTTCACTACAGATACGAATTAACAGTTTAATCCTATCCTGTCTTCGTGCAACCACTTATCCACAGTTTGCTGAGTGTGCTCATTCAATTTTGGAAAGTGTGTACATGCAACTTATTTTCACTGGCCAAATGTGCTCCTGCATCAAACAAATATCGAAAATCCAAATTGCATTTTCTATTAACTTGATAAAATATGCTAAGGCATCTGAAATTTGGGGTTTCCCTTAGCTTTGCTGATATATACAGAATCTATATCAGTGTTACCAGACCTGCTAGGTTTGACCTGTACTTATGGGTCAAATCCAGTGCGCCAGCCAAAAGGGCTGATTCAACCCGTTGCCTAGTTTGACTTGCCAATGGCCATGGATGGGTTTGACCTGCAGGTACTAGTCGATCAAGCTGGAACTTGTGAAGTACTTTTGGTCGTTGTTGACTTGTCAGAAAAATGAACTGGTCTAGGGTTTACCCCCACCAATTTTACCACTCAAGGCTGGGGGAAAGCCTAGACCAAGGGAGTATGTCTTTGGCTTTGGGACCTCCTAGAACTACATTGTTGGCTAGTGGTGTGAAATTCATCTCGTGAGAACTCCTCAAGTGTCTCTTGGAAGAAGACGGGTGGTGCATTTGGGGGGGGGGTGCAAGGAAGTGATTTAGGGCCTCATTGATCTGCTAGTTGAAGAAGTTGATTTTCCAGCTGTCATTTGTTGCTCTGAGTAGGGCTAACATCTGGGAAGAAAGAATTGATCGTCTTGGCAGAATTTGGATGGGGAGGACCATGTATTGGTTGTGATCTGAAGTTTAGAACCTCCCTCATAAAAAGAACCCATTATTTGTTCTGGGAACCGAAAGAATGTGGAGAGGGACCTATTCAAATCCTTGTAATGGTAGTAGAACCTCTCTTGGATCTTGTATTAAATGGGGCATTTGAAGATGAGGTGATCTTCCAACTATGTTTCCTCTATGTGGCAACGTTGGCATAACCTATTTGGATGAGGAAGATGGTGATCAGTTTCAACTTGGGGCCAATGGGAGCCCGCTTTGAATTGACCAAGGGGGATCTTGAGGGCATGCATATAGTGCTTGCACCTACATGTAGGTCAAACATTAAGGCCATCTCTCAGTTGCATGAATTACACAAGGTAGAAAGCCATCTTGGGTTTGAGATCCACTTGAGGTGTAATCCAAGTGACCTTGATATATTGCATGTAAATTTCCTCTTTATTAATAATGTTCAAGTCCTGTTTAGATAGTAGGAGGTGGCCTGCCTCATTTAGAGAGTACCTAAAAGGGGGAAGGTGGTCAGGGGAGATGACCATTGATTGAAGCAACCTGGATGCCTTTGAAAACTAGCATTGAATCTGCCCAGATGAGCTTGTAGAGGCAAGGGACTCCAAGGAGTAGAAAACTAGATAGGGTACTAAGCTCTCCCCAAAGTTGGATCAACAAGACTCTTGGTTCTCTAGAGAAACAATACCGATTTGAAAATGACCTTTAGGCACAAAGGAAGTGCCTCAAACTCCACCTAGATGATGCACTGATTGAAGCAACTTAGATGCCTTTGAAAACTAGCATCGAATCCGCCCAAATAAGCTTGTAGAGGCAAGGGAATCCAATGAGTAGAAAACTAGATAGGGTACTAAGCTCTCCCCAAAGTTGGATCAACAAGACTCTTGGTTCTCTAGAGAAACAATACCAATTTGAAAATGGCCTTTAGGCACAAAGGAAGTGCCTCGAACTCCACCTAGATGATGCATTGGGGGATTTTCTGCTTGCATCAAATGATGTGTTGGAACATAAGGGACTTGATTCTCTCAATCTGAGCCCAATTAGCTTGGAGCATGTTGGATTTAGAGAGCTCATAGCCATAGTGAATTGTGGGTTTGAAAATCATGTCCAAAAGGTGCATCTATGATGTGATGTCTTGGAAGTGACTTTGGAAAATCACTTACTGAGCTGAGGATGGAACACGAGTCTTAAATTGAACTAAGGCCCTATAAATCAACCCCCTAAATAGGCATATGCCGTGGTGAACTCAATCTCATCCCAACTCATATAGTCTTGTGGTGGTCGTCAAAAGCATCTTATAAATGCTAATGTCTTGAAGTCTTTAGAACAAGGCTTCCTTTGGGATGGAGTTGAACGATATATGAAAGTCCACAAATTAGCTAAAGACTTTAAAAGAACGATGACTTGCCAACTCAATGATATCTTAGAGTGCAAAGATGTGATTGGTAGACTAGTACCCTAGATGGAACCCTGCCTATCCTCTGGCCTAGAGGAGTCTTTGCTCAAGCTTATTAGAAAGCCATAGGGGAAGCATTGTGGCGTAGAGCTTGGCAAAGGGATGTCCCATCACGATGGTCCTATAGTTGTTCGGATATGAGATGTCCCACAATTTGAAAATCAGGTGGATGATGTGGTATGACTAGGACTTAGGAAATCCTGAAGAGATAACATAGTGAAACAAATCAACAATTTGAGAATCAAGAGAATGGATACCATACTCGAGGAATTCCACTTGGAAGCCTTCCTCATTTGCAACACAACTAGTACTCATAACTTGTTGCCTCTTAGAATAATATAATTCCATGTAATAAAGGCCAATATTAATAAGGCCTAGCAATAAGGAAGAATAAGTCAAATGTAAGAAGACCTAATAGAAGCTTCCGCTTCTAGAATGATCTTCCTCTAGATTGTTCTTTTGGATAGATATATTTAGTATAAATAGGAGTAGAGGGTATGAGAAATGTTGTCTTGGAGATTATTGTAATAGAGCTTTGCTCTGCTGGAGGTTGCCCCCTCGAAGAGGCAAGTGAACATTGCTATCATTAATCAAGGTGCTCTTTCTGGTGTTATTCTGGTATTGTTATGGTTATATCATTGTTGCTCTGCCATTTCTAGCTAAAATATTTCTGTTCTGCATACTATTTTATATCTGGAATACTACAAAAGGGGAGGGATGGGATGCTAATGAAAGGTTGCCCAGGGATAGCATAGAGGGAGGTGGTGTGGGAAAACATGGATCGAGAATCAAGATCTAGCGAGAGAGTGTTTTGTTTAGGGAAAAGGGTGTGCCAAATGATCTTAAGTGATTGGAGGAGGGAACTCACGTCTCTTGGTGGAAAGGAACTCCTACTTTTTACGATGGAGGAGATATTGGTAAGTTTTGCGGAGGCATGAAACAAAAGGGGGGGCATGAAAGAGAATGAAGTTATGAATTGAAAATAACTCACGTCTCTTGGTGGAAAAGAACTCCCATTTTTTATGATGGAGGAGATATTGGTAAGTTTTGCGGAGGCATAGGACAAGAGTCAAGTTTGGGAGCACGAGAGTGGTGTTGGATGGTGTGAGGGTAGGAGTCCAGGGTAGCCTCTTAGATGATTTAGAGAGGAGCTCATACTTGGCCGAAGTTGAATCCACGAAAGAATAAAGGGGAAGGAGCGATAATAGCATTCAGAGGTAGGAGATATAAGTGTCTAGAAGGCTCTCATCAAAATGGATGGAGGACGTAGTGTTGGGGGGGCATAGAGGGAAAAGGTGATGAGATTCTCCTAGTTGAAGAAGGTGGTTCCCATATGTGTGAGGGGGGGCTAACATATCCTTAGAAGTCTTGTGGGGGGCCCACTAAGATTGGGTTAATCTCTTGAAGATAAAGGGCATCCTCAAATCTATCATGCATTAGTATTTGTAAAGACCTGGTACGTGTGTTGAAATCCCTAAGAGAATAACATCGCCCGTCATAGAATAGTGAGAGATGTTTGGGTACAAGTTGAGGAATGGGTCTTCATCCGACTCATCATGGATTTCAAAACTTGGGGAAGCAAAGGGGGAATAGTAAACCACAATGTACACATCCTGGAAGAGAGGAGTGCAACCACAGATTCACTGCTTCCATAAAAATATGGTGTTCTCATTAGAGGTGACCATTGAAACCCTACTCTGAAGGGAATCACATACTAGAATGGCCACCCCGCTGGATCCTTGAACACCACTAGAGTGATGAGTATCCTCCCTAAAGCTGAAACCCAATGATACTAGTAATACTAGGGAACTCACGCATAGGGCTTGTGTGAATCTCATTGCATCATAAGCAGTTGAAAGGCCTTGAAAATAGAGCTCCGAAAGTGGGTGTGCAAGCTAACCACTTAAAGTTCATTACTGAAGTAGATTCTTTCGTGGGCATATTGACCCCAAAGTTTTGACTGAAGTAGATTATTCTTATTTTATGCAAGTTAACCTTATGTCCATGTATTTTTCAAAATAAGCTTTAAGGATCAAGTTGGAACCTAAGGGATGCTGCTGTAACTACACGAGGATAATGTCCTAAGAAAGTGACAAAGTGGCAATAGATTCCCAAGAAGTTGGTAACCATCCTCTGGTCCTGACAAGTCCTGATATGGGCTTCACCAGTTATCAAATTAGCGAACAAAAGATGTAGGGAAAAGGGGATAGCTCAACTTAACTCCTACTGTTGTTAATGCAACCAATGGACTTGATCCAGTTTGAAACTATCAAAGTAATTGCCTCCTGTTGAATACTAAAGTCTTTATGCAGTGGAAAGTGGTGTCTAAGAAAAATAACAAAAACTTTACAAAAGTCCATATTCCACAAAACAGGAATAAGCGACACTTAATAGCAATTGCCTCCTATAGGATAGTTTTAAGGATTAGGATATGGTCATCAGGATGGTGATTCCTGATGCAACGGGCATGACCATTTGCATGGAGGTTCTTAGACTTAGCCTATATGTTATGTACCCAGCACTCTTTAGTTGGTGCGGGCTATCGATTTTTTTTCTTTTGATCTACTCTGGAGCTAGATGCCTCAAGTTACTATCCAACAGTCACATAATTGATTTTAAGTTATTTTATAATCTTTCTTCATACATCCTATGATAAGTGCATGCATGATGTGAAACCATAGATTGCCTGGCTTACTCAAGACAATATTCTTTTTTCGTTTGAATCAAGAAGCTTCCTTAATATCTTAGTGGCCAGCATCCACAAACCATCTAGAGGTGGGACACTGCTTACACTCTACAACTACCCAGTCTGACTTAACGGTCCCCTTGCAGGTAGTGCATCAGCCACTGCTTGTGAGGATTGAACCCTGCTGGGGGCTGTAGCATGCGTTCATGACCTGGCTCACCTCTCGTGGCACTCAAGATAATAACCCAGTGAATCCGTTAGAACATAATCTTTTTCTTTCATTCATAATCAACAGGCAAGGCTTTGGTGCTTGTCTTTATCTGAAGTGAACAGGCAGCTGATAGCTGTATTGATCATTGTATCCATATCAGTATCAGTATCTAAGTAACTTTGAGATTGATCCTCTGCATAGAATTTCTAGACCTAGCCTATTTGGAGATAAAATCATCAAGTACTATGCCAAAAGCCTCCGTAATTGTATAAGCCAACCATGCCAGTTCTGTAATTACTTTGGTCTTGGTGGTCTTCAAATGTATATACTGTATAAATAATATGAAAAGTCCACTGACAGTGGAACCTAGGAAAAACAATATGGTGAAAAGTTGAGCAATATGGATTGCATTTTCTGTCACTTTATTAGTTTGAAGTTTAGAAATGGCATGCATCTGATGAGACCTGTCACCAAATGACAATTAGATGGCCTTAGCGATCACTATTCAGATTTGGTTTGGAATATCATGAAAAGAATGAGCATATATAGGCAATTTATGAGGGTTAAATATGCACAAATTGACTTTTAGAGTGGAAAGTACATCAGAAAGATCCATGTCAGTTTCCATATCCAATGAACTTTGAGCTCGGCCCTTTGCATGGAATATCTAGACTTAGCTAGTTGGATATAAAATCATCTAGTACTATGGTGAAAATTTTAGTAATTGTATAAGTCAACCGTGCAAGTTCTGTAGTTACTTTGGTCATGTTTGTCTTTATATTCTATATTGGATAAATGACATGAGAAGTCTAGTAACAGGGGAACCCAGGGAAAGCATTATAGTGAATAAATTGAACAATATGGACTGCATAATTTTTCACCTTACTAGTTTGAAGTTCAGAAATGGCATGCATCTCATGAGATATGACAAATAGATGCCTTTGGAATTGATAACTATTCAGTTTTGGTTTGAAATGTCTCAAAAGAAGTGGCTTATATGGACAATTTGTGAGGGTTAGAGATGCACAAATAGTTTTTTTTAGGTAGAAAAGTACACCAGAAGAATTTAGTTTAAAATCTCAGCAAGTTTATGACAACTTGCCTTTATTTTGAAAGGACTTGTCATTTTTATTTTGTAAGAAGACAACTATAAGCTTTCTCGGCTATCCTAGCTCTATGAAGGGATTTGCATTCAGAATCACACTATGACTTGCAAGAGAAATGACCATAAGCAGTTTGTGATGAATACAAGTAGGTGATATGCAGAAATGACTAGAAACACCACTCCAAACACTCCTTATTACTTTGTAGAAACAAGTTTGCTTTCTCAAGATCTTGAAGACATTCAATTTTTGGCAAGGTCATTTTCAGCTTCTTGGTATGTCTCTTCATAGCCATGGTCAAAGTGAATACTCTGTGATTATATGGTTAGGCACATGAAGCAATACATGCAAGAGAAAAACTGAAGGTGGAAGGTAATAAATGCATGACCAGCTGAGGAATGCGAGAAATTCAGAGGTCGGAGATTGTTAAAACAACGGGTAGTTTGGCCTTATCAGAATGAAATGTATTAGCATGTCCAGCATGAGGAGAACAAATAAGCCCTATTTTCAGGGAAAAATTCAAAACAATTGAATCATGTGCTCACCTAAACTGGTTACAATTCTGCAATGAAGTGTAATTGTAATAAGATTAGTTGCATTGGTTGATTTTGACGATAAATCAAGTTAAAGTGGTCAAGCTCATTCACTTTTTTTTTGGTTAGTCCAGTTAACATATCCCGAGGAAAAACTCTAGGCACTTCTCCTCATTCCAAGGATGGTACCTAGGGTAAACCCTAGTTTCTTTAGGGCACAAGGTCAGCTCAACTACAGGGCTCAAAATGTTTACAACAATATACTCATTATGAGCTCAACATGTCACTTACGGGAATATAATCTGGGTGGGGAGGATACACAGAGGATAACACTCCATCCCACAACTACTTGGGCTAGACCCAATTGACAATCAATCTYCTTGACTATCTCAAAAGGTCCGAAGTTGTATCACATGTGGAGCATCATACAGTTCTCTTCATGCATTGAAGTCCCACAAAAGAATAAGGTCTCCAGAGCAGAATTTAGCTGTTTTTTGATAGAGGTATTGGTAACACCTTGGCATAASCAGAATAAGTTGGCTGAAACTGGCAATTGCTATGACTAACCCTTTGATAGGTTGTTTTAACTTTTGTCTAAAGAGATCCACATAAATATGACATATAGGTGTCTTAGCATTCCACGTGAATAATCATAGCAAGCTGCAACACCCCTAGTTCTCCTAGTGCCATGGTGAAGTTAGGTCTACATATCGATAGTCATTGATAATCTGTATTGGTAGCTAATGGCTTCACATCATGGTTTTAAGTCACATCATGTGAACCACCAAAGCTGCTGATTTGTGAGATGGAAGTTCCTTAATCTGACATTGTATAGAGGAGATATGGCAGTGTTGATGAAGCTATAGTTTGTCTATACTTAGTTCCAATCTCTTGTAAGGAGCACACCCATTTAAGTTGTTTCCTTCCCTCTTCCATCTTAGTTGTATTATCTTTTAATTCCTTATACGAAAACTTGGTTAAGTCCTCATCGAGGTAATTTTTTTTGATATGCTTGAAGGATTCTTCTTAATTTTAGCACTTCCAATATGTCTTCCAACACTTGGAAACATGTTATAAAAAAGCTATTATAAGTAAACCATGCCCTTTTTGATAGTGTCACCATCAATCGTTTGTCTTGAAGGAAAGATTTGGCCGCTTCTATATTTTACGTCTTGTTTTTACAACCCCCTTATATTTTTCATCCCGTTTAAACTTTCCTCAAATTTTAC
>JASDQU010105432.1:120211-130783 GCA_032191745.1 Picea mariana | reverse complement strand
GCTAGTAATTTACTTTAATTAAAGGAATTATTAAAGTAAAGTGCCTTTTATAATTAAAGTGAGTTTAATTTAATGAAATGCTAAGTTTATTAGCATTAGTCAATTAAATGAATCTTAGCCATTGATCTCAAGTGAGTTGAGATCTAATCTCAATCGTTAATCACTTTGGAGATTAGGGTTATGTTTGATTCGGTCATAACTGAAGATTATAAAAGCAAGTCTAGGTGAAGGAGAAACATATCCACATGAAGAGAAAATGACTTTTGCTCAAGTGCTTGAGTCAGGAAGGATTGTGACTCAAGGGGATCTCAACAGGGGTGAAGAAGGACTTTCATCTAGAGATCAAGTCCAAAGGAGGAAAGTGCAAGTAGTGCATCAAGAGGAGAAAACCCAACAACCAGAAATCGAAGGACAAATTTCTGGGTAGTTCAACAGTAGGTTGCAAGTCCGACAGACTGGTTGTACAACAACAAGGCGCACGACAATGAAGTTGCACGTGCCATACAAGTAGTACTGGGTGTGTGTGTAAGTGTTGTACATGTTGTATAGGGTGCATATGTATGTGTCGTATAGGTCGTATAGGGTGTGTACATATGCACATGCAAGATTGCAAGGGCACGTATGTACGCGTAGACAAGACTGCAAGGGCACGGGTGTATGTGTAGGCCAAGCTGGCTGGGCGCATATGTATGCGCAACACAGGATGGACAAGGCACATACAATTTGTACATGGTTGTCTAGGGACAATGCACTAGAGGGTTTCTTCAGGGCTAGAGTTACCATGTTTGTTGTAATTTGTATTTTTCCTCAGTGGGCCATTTTCCCAGTAAGGGAGCCCTTGTAAGCTTGGAGTCATTATTAATGAAAAGCTGATTTGAAGGGAAAAAATCTTGTGTACATGTGCGAAGTTTGGTTTCTAGTTTGCTTCCGCTATTTTATTTATTTCCAGCCAGTATATTTTATTGTGTGTGCTATAATTTAATTGTTCAGGAAGGAAATACACAAGGTAGTAATTTATCTAGGTGTTGGGGATAGAGAGATTTTTCAACAGACTCCATAGTGTCTACCTATTTTTCCATGTTCCCTTCTCGGAGAACGAGATCATACCTCAATTTCTATTGTGTACCTAACCACAATATCCATATTAGGTATTAGGCTTTATGTACACAAGCCATTTTGTTTATAAGCTCATGATTTTGTAAAAAATCCACTTTAGTATAATAAGGGCCTAATTACTTATATAGTGACTTAAGTCTTTAGTTAGGGATTTATAAGGGTTTTTGCCTCTCTATGGATACAAATATGGTTTTTTTCATTCTCTTATGTATGTCTAGTATTTTATCAATACAAATCAACCAGTTTTTAGTGTTTCTTGGAGGCACCTTTCTCCATTACTTGGATTCACAGGTGCAATCTACTCGTGGGTGTGTAGGTGCCCCGTTGTTTCTTTCTTATCTTATTTTATGTTATTATTGTTTATTTTCYGTTTTTTTTTTTGTAGTAGTGGTTGCATTTGGTTACGGGGCAATTGCAAGTTGGTATTAGAGCTCAGTTTATTTTTGCTAGCATTGCATTTCATTCTCAATTTCTTTTTACCAACAAAAAGGCAAAACAAGGAAAAATAAACGTCGGGGACTAAATCTCAATCTTGTGTGACCAAGGAAGGGTTGTAAGAAGCTTTCATGTAGTTCACAAATGAAATGGGGCAATGGGGCAAGCGATCATAACCTACACACTCAAACATAATAAAATATTATTAAGGGCAGCTACCACATGGATGGGCACATAAAATTAATTTAATGACCTATCACATTGACTTATATACCCTAACTAACCCTTATGGACCTATAAGACTCAATGGAGGGGTCATTTCCTAGATCATACATGTAATATGTCGTGCTAGGGGTGCAATAGGGTGGAATGAGCCCCATTAAGGCATATGAGAACCACTTTATTTCCTCTCATTTGTTTATTTTTTTGTTTTGGTTTCTCTTGTTTTCAACATTTATTTCAAGTTCGTAGTTTTAGAAGAATGGATGAATGTTGAATTGATGAATTCCTAAGAAGTTAGAATATTCTCGTGGAGTAATCATAAACACGCCACTATAAATTTTAGAATTAACTACAAAAGATATATTGCAATGGCAATCATTCAATTCTTCCTAAGGTGTTAGTTGAAAGCAACGATACCATAAGTATATCTATTCACACTAACACATTGGCAAGGGTTTCAAGTGTTTGAGATTTATATTTTTTGCCATGTTTCCAAGTACATGTGCTTCACACCATCTTATAGGTAGAATATGTAGCCTTAAGGCAACAATATAAAAAGATAAATTGAAGTCTGAAATAGTGCATGATTTCATCACTTTTTGAGGAGGAAGAAATATGCATTTTGGCATGAGTTTTTGAGGGGTTTACTCTATTTGATGAAATTAGGGTGAACTAATGAACAATGTCCACAACAATAATGATGTTGTCTTTCTTGTTTTCCCCACCCACAAATGATGACTCCATTAGGAAAAATAAACAACTCCCTAAATGCATTGACCTAAATTTTTAACAAAGCCCAACCTTTTTGAATTTGAGGTTCTATGTCACAAGCTATGTTAATGATGAGAGGAAACTAAGATTATTCCCTTCAACCCTTAAGCATGTAGCCCTAAGGTGGTTCATGAACCTCAAAGGAGGCCCCATTAAGATGTGAAAGAAATGAAGTAGGATTTCTTAAAAAATAGAATATCATAGATCTTTCAACCCTAAGAAGAAAATTTCAAGGATGAAACAAGTAGGGGAAATCTTAGAAGATTCCTTGGAAAACCTTAACTAGATGTTTGCATAAAAGCTCTCGACATGGACATGTTGAAGAGATGATAAACAATGTTTTCCTTATTGGTATGCGATATGAGCATTGCACATGGCTTGATATTATCTCCGAAGTAGATGTATTTGTCCAGTGCCTAGATGATATAAAAAAATTTGCTTACAATATTCCAAGGTCTTCTGAACATGGGGAAGAAATCCTATCGATACACTTTAGAACAAAACATTGATTTAGAAACCATGAGGAATTTAGGGAGAATAAAGCCAATAAGCAATTTTTGCTGAGACTTGAAAATGGTCCTTAGTTGCAACACACTTAACCAGTTTAAATTTGAAGGTGAAGAAAGAAGAGGTAGAGGAACCCATTATGCCAAAAGAAACATCCAAGGAATCAATGCCCTACTAATGTGGCAAGAGAGCAAATGTGGAATATGTAGTGAGGACCACAAGGAGAAACACTCTCTTGTACTCTTGTACATTAACGTTGTTATTAATGGGGGACATAAAACATTTGTTGAATTCTAGTGCATGCAAATGCAACAACAAAGAGCATAGCATGAAAACTATGTCATCTTCACGGTTTTTTCCTCATCAATTGTTAAAGTAATTTTGTTGTACCAACATACAAAAGATATTCTAGTGTTGAAAATGCACGATATCAACTTAATGAAGCTCCGTGAACTTCATATGTGTGGCATATGCTTCTTATGGGCCCCTATAAATGCTACCTATATTGTTCCTACAATGCACCAAACATAGTCATTGGTTTCTCCCACAAATCCCAACACTCAAAGAACCTCAACTAGTGATGTGTAATCACCAATTAGCCTCGACAAACACAAAGTGGAGACCAAATCGAAGAATGTAGGGTTTCCTACTCCAACAACATTTGTAAAATGATTTCTAGCAAGCATTCTCAACCCATCCAAAACCCAAGCCATCGACAACAAATTAATTTGTGATTGATTGAGGAGTGTGACCTATTTTATTGACAAACCCAAATGATTGGTTTCTTCTAAATGCTTGATTTTGGATATGGTTAGATTGCTAACACTTTCATAAGCACCAAATGACACCAATTGAAGTAATGTAACTTTGTATGATAATTTGGACAACTCATTTGCATAACCCAGGGATATAAGACCAACACTCAACACATCTTGTAAGGTCTAGGCAAGACCAATAATGGGTGAAGAAGGTGATTTTATTTGTCCTTAGGTAACTTATGGTTTGAGCCATGTATAATATGAGTTCTTGGTCATAATCAATATCTATGATATAGATATGACTATGATTTGAGATAATTTTGTGTCAAGACCTAGATTTAATGTCTCATGGGTGGATTGTGTTTGGTTTGATGACAAGTTCCCTTTGTGATATTGCGTATGCAAGGTTTAGATTTATGCATTTCTTCTATATGCTTGATTTTGGATATGGTTAGATTGCTAACACTTTCATAAGCACCAAATGACGCTACTTTGTATGCTAATTTGGACAACTAATTTGTATAACCCAAGTATATAAGGTCTAGGAAAGACCAATAATGGGTGAAGAAGGTGATTTTACTTGTCCTTAGGTAACTTATGGTTTGAGCCATGTACAATATGAGGTCTTGGTCATAATAAATATCTATGATATAGATATGAGTATGATTTTAGATAATTTTGTGTCAAGACCTAGATATAATGTCTCATGGGTGGATTGTGTCTGGTTTGATGACAAGTTCCCTTTGTGATATTGCGTATGCAAGGTTTAGATTTATGCATTTCTTCTAAATGCTTGATTTTGGATATGGTTAGATTGCTAACACTTTCATAAGCACCAAATGATGCCAATTGAAGTATTGTAACTTTGTATGCTAATCTGGACAACTCATTTGCATAACCCAGATATATAAGACCAACGCTTAGCACATCTAGGCAAGACCAATAATGGGTGAATAAGGTGATTTTACTTATCCTTAAGAAACTTATGGTTTGAGCCATGTACAATATGAGGTCTTGGTCATAATCAATATCTATGATATGGATATGACTATGATTTGAGATAATTCTTTGATCTGTTTACCTTGCAAGGCCATCAACCTTGCAAATGTTTGAATGGCAAGAACAACATTCAAGTTTATTCAAATCTTGAAGGTTTGACCTAGGGCTAACCTTGGTATGCCTTGTAGGATGATTAAAAGGTTCTATTTTATCATATGCATGCAGTTTGGTGACCAATCTCGCAATGATTTGTCAAATATGGATTGACTTTATGACGTACCGTTCACAATGAAATGAGTGTTTTGAGGTGCATTCTAGCTCACTTATATACGATGGTAAGAGGTTTTAGTTATATAAACAATGGTTAAATTTGATACCCTTATGAACAACCCTCATGGTATATATATCATATGGTAAATGAATTTGTGAATCAATCTATTTATTGGTTCGATGACTCCATCTATAACATGCATTGATTTTTCTTGTGAATCAATCTATTTATTGTTTGTTTTCTATAGATTGTTGGGGTGTCTAATATGGTTTTACAATGTTGTTGGGAATATTTTGTGTGCTACCATATGTAAATGTTATTGATAAGCAATCTCATTGCTTAAGAATTTCAAACATTGAATCAATGTTTTTGTTCATATAGCAAAAAAGAGGGTGATTATATTTGAGAAGAATGTATGTAGGCTTTTTAGTTTTTTATTAAATAAGATCGAGTTTGGCTTCCACTTTCATTAGCTAATTTTTGTAATTTTTTCTATGATATGAAACCGATAAATAAGACTTCAACATCAATGTTCAAATCTTCAACATCAATGTTCAAATCTGTAACACAAATAAAAAAGGGAAAAGGAAAAAATTAACTTTATGTCATGCAGAGGGTTGAAATGTCATTTTCTTTTACATAATTTAATTATAAATTATAAATAATAGATAATAAATAATAATATAAAATTTTATATTTAAAACAAATAATTTTAGTTTAATGATTTTTAACTTTAAATTTTTTTTAAACTAAATTTGTTAGTTTCAAATTTTCAAACATATTACTATTAAAAAAATAACTTTAACAATAATAATAACTATTTCAATTTATATTGAATTTCTTCATTTAATTTTATATCTTTGCTATCTATTAATAATATTATATTCAAAATGTACATAAAAACTATCATTCCTATTGGAATATTTTAATCTTTTGGTATAAAATACATAATAACTATTTCAGTTTATATTGAATTTCTTAATTTAATTTTATATCTTTGCTATCTATTAACAATATTATATTCTAAATGTACACTCAACCCATAAAAACTATCATTCTTATTAGAACATTTTAATCTTTTGGTATAAAATGCATAATAACTATTTCAGTTTATATTGGATTTCTTAATTTAATTTTATATCTTTGCTATCTATTAACAATATTATATTCAAAATGTACACTCAATCCATAAAAACTATCATTCCTAAAATAACTATCTTTTGGTATAAAATGCATAATAACTATTTCAGTTTATATTGAATTTCTTAATTTAATTTTATATCTTTGCTATCTATTAACAATATTATATTCAAAATGTACATTCAACCCATAAAAACTATCATTCTTATTAGAACATTTTAATCTTTTGGCATAAAATGCATAATAACTATTTCAGTTTATATTGAATTTCTTAATTTAATTTTATATCTTTGCTATATATTAACAATATTATATTCAAAATGTACACTCAATCCATAAAAACTATCATTCCTATTAGAACATTTTAATCTTTTGGTATAAAATGCATTTTTATGGGTACACAATTCCAACTATAACACTTTAATCATTTTTTTAAATACATGAAACATATTACTATTAAAAAATAACTTTAACAATAATAATAACTATTTCAGTTTATATTGAATTTCTTAATTTAATTTTATATTTTTGTTATCTATTAACAATATTATATTCAAAATGTACACTCAACCCAAAAAAACTATCATTCATATTAGAACATTTTAATATTTTGGTATAAAATGCATTTTTATGGGTACATAATTCCAACTATAACACTTTAATCACTTGTTTAAATACATGAGTACTTGTTTTATAAAAATTATCATTCCTATTAGAACATTTTAATCTTTTGGTTTAAAATGCATTATTATGGGTACATAATTCCAACTATAATATTTTAATCACTTTTTTTAAATACACAAGTACTTGTTTTATAGATGGTATATAGGATAAACTAAAATTTTGAACGCCAATATGTTTTTCATATTAACTTCCCCCACCTCCACCAATACAATAATAGATTTATTAAGGGCTCAACATGTAATTTGTGAGAATTGTTCTTGGGTGGGGATTATAACATTCTTTCTCTTCATTGCTTGGGATAGATCTAATTGACAACATTTTAACTAATTATAGGTCAATGCAATACAAATTTAGATTTCAAGAATACACAAGGCACATACAATTATGACACTATGCACCATCTAGAAAATACCTTAGTGTGTTTTCCTAGTATATCATGACGAACAACAACTTCAATAAGGAAATATTCAAATGTTCATAACAAAAGCAAGAAAATAATATTATAAAAAAATATTGTATTTAGAATAGTGTTGAATTGTTAGAGGGTAATAATTAATTTTGATCATATTGATTTCTCAACACAAAACCACGATAAATCTGTTTATCATTACTATTATCCCCCCATGCCTAGGGATAACTAAGGAGATGATGTCTCGAGGCTTGTAGGTTGTAGACATGGAGTGTCGAGAGATGAATGAGTAGATAGAGCCCCTCCACTTACCACTCATCACTATTTGATTGATGGTAGCACCGTCCACCACACCAGCCTGGTCCACATAGGACAACAAGTCTTGCTTAATGAGTTAACAAGTCTGGTGTCGTGGTAAGTGTTATTTTAATATTTGAAACATTGAAACATGTTGGAAAGAGTCCTTTTTTGATTTTGAAAACATTTGCTTGGAAATTATGCCTTTTGCCTCATTTCACCTTAGTGGTTGACATGTCCTAATAAGTGGGTCACCCTTGGGAAAAGGGTTGCTACTAAGGGGTCTCCTTGAAGGGGCACCGTACCATTCCTACACATATTTATCACTTTCCATACTTCTTCCCCTTCCTTTCCTTATCTTTTGGCTTTCTAGGTTTATTGACCTAATAAGGATTGTACCTCATTTCATGGGAAGGGGTTGATGGCCTGGAGGTAGATTGCAATTGTTATTAAAGAATAAGAAAATGATGCTAAAAAGAAAGTGAACATAGCAAAAAGGGACCACCAAAAACTGACTGAATTTGAGCTCTACTCATTCAGTGCTCGCCCCGGTCCCAAAAGTAATGCTAAAGCTTGGAAACCCTTAAAGGGGGACCCTCAAATTTACAAATTATAAATGAAGTAGGGATTGGAAAGATGGCAAAAAGGGGTTTGGAAAAATGTGGCATGCAAATATTGGGTAACTCAAGAGCAAGCACACCCTCTACAAAGGCACCCATAAATGAGACAATATGAGTCCTTGTATGTCAAGAAAACGCCATGCCCAAAAGTTACACCCTTAGAGAGGGTCCTCTTGAGAAACACTCCTTGGCTTGGGGAATGATCTAACAAATAAGGAACCATGGCAACCCTGCCATACTTAAATTTGACAAGTTATATAAGGTCTTTGAGCATTTGTTTATTTTGAAAATGGGGGATTTGATGCACATGTTTGAGTGGTTCTTTTACTAAATATGACTTACTTGGCATGATACTTGTGACTTGTGGACCCTTGGAGGGCATACTTGTTTTTCTTTGAAGAACCTTTCTATGTGAAAGCTTGTTCGCGGAGGCACAAGGTTGCTTGGACCTTCATAGGGGCATGAAGCTCACGTGTTGGATGATGCGCCCCCTCTCATTGGACACTTGGAAGGATGAACGTTGCCTTTGGAGGCACTTGGACACCATGAGATGATCACATGCTAGCCCCTTGCACCTCAATGTTGACCTTGAGAGGCTTAAAACGTCATTGCCTATGCCCTAGGCATCACATGAAGGCTAGGGTGTTTGATGGGATTTTCATGGTGATGATGATGTGACATGGTTTGATGGAAAGAGAGACACTTGACATGCACTAAAGCACTTGGTTGCAGGGCACATGGCCTTTGGAGTCCTAACGATCTTCATCAAGAGGCTCAACATCTCTCTTAGAGGCCTAATGTCACCCTTTAGGGCATGACGCCACCCCTAAAAATATAATTTCTTTATTTATTTTGTAAATTTAAGTTGTAAAGGGAAAATAGAGGAGGCCAACTTCTCTAATTTGTTGTTGACATTTTATAAAAGTGGACAAATTGGTTTTGGGTGACCTTGTATAAATAAAGGTCACTTTCATTTCATTTTATCATCATGTGCTTGAGAATTACATACTCTCTTGGCTGAATTTTTTGCCCTACTTGGGAAAATTGCTCTATCTATCTTTTGATGCTATTACTTGTCTATTGGAAAGAAGGCTAAGGCACTATCTCTTGATGCTTGTCACTTAGCAAATGTGATGAAATATTCTTGGTAAAAAAGGGTTTTTTCATGTTATCTCTTGAAATTAGTAAGGAATTTTCTGCATATTGTATTGTTTCTTATTGTTTCAAGATTAATTGTTTAAATCTTTGGAGGAGTATAAGGGCATACACCCTCCTCCAAAATCTATCTTTATTTGTCATTGAAAGAGATGTTTTGCAAAGGTTGCTACAAGGAGTAAAAGGGCTTACACCCTTGTAGATTTACCTTGCCAGGTTTTGTTTTCTCTAGGAAGTAAAAATGATTACACTCCTAGATAGGTAACAATCCCTAGCTCATACACAAGAGACTCCATTAACCCAATCGATAAGGCACTAATCTAATTGCATTGGAGATTGTATATTCATCCATTGGTATATGTAAATTTTTGAGATATTGCAATTGTTATAGGATCTATTTCTACATGTTATAGGATTTCTTGTGCCCTAGGGGTGTCTTGATTGGCCAAATAATTCTCTTTGCTGATATAAATTAATGCTACAACTAATATGACTGCAACACACATCTTCTCTTTACTTATTGTTCACTTTTCTAATGCTAAAGATTGCTAGCAAGCTTCCATGATTGTTCTACTATTTGAATGCTATCTTTTGGGTGGATTGTTTGTTGATTTTGGTAGGTAGAAGTTGTTGTTATAGAAATAGTTTGCTACAACCATAAGACTATTACAATATTTGTTGATAACTCTAATTAACAACCCCTTAAATGTTACCAAATATTGCTCTAACTATTGGGAATTTATTTAGTCATTGTTAGCTTTGTTTCCATCATCTTTCACTAGGTTTTGGTAGTCTAATTTGTAATTGATATAACTTGTTTACCACATAAAATGTATTTCCATATTGCTGCAATTTTGGGACAACAAGGTTCCTTGTTGATTCCCCACTGGTTAAAGTCTTTGTTTATCATGTATTGTCTTGTTATGGGCAGGTCTAACACTGTTTTGTAGGTACACAATTTTGACAAATCATTCACCAACCATCAAAACTCTTTTCAAGCCTCTTTCCATCTCCTATTTCCGATCTCTAGGGGCATCCTCTCATACTCTTTCACTTTCCATCTCAATCCCTCTAGAGTCACCCGAGATTCCTCCTTATGGTGATTTTCATCATCACTAAAGTGAGGGGAGTGTTTATCTAAGGTGGCCGTGGGTAAATACTCCCATAATTATCACACCTTTGTGATTT
>JASDQU010105432.1:19575-36554 GCA_032191745.1 Picea mariana | reverse complement strand
TTATTTAAATAAATATGTATTTTAGTTTAATATTATATAATATAGGGAGTTATTTTATTATTTAAATTAATATTTATTTAAAATTATATTATATCGAAATAATATTATTTTACAATATATTTTATTATTAATCATATTTACTAATGGATTGTTTCAAGGCAATAATATATTGAATTAATTGATGTGATAGATATGATCACAATATTGTATCAAATTAATTTTTTTTATTTGTTTATTTAATTTGAGTAATATAACACATACATAATCTATATATATAGCAATTATGTAAAATCTATTAAATTGCTAGTATAAAATTAGTCTCTAATTATGCATATCCTATTCCCCTCTCGATTTGAATTTGTGATTTCTAAGGACGAAACACATGTTCTTAACCTTCTCAATCCCCATCTTTTAACATGTTTGTATTGACTTGAGCATAGTCTATAATAATTATAGGGTCCCAGCTATCATCTCCATTTCCAAATCTACTTAGCAGGGACTAAGTTGCCATGCAACACTTGTTATATTATGAAATGTTTTTTATTATAATTTTATGAATATATCATAGTAAATGGTTTTTTAGATGTCAAGTTAGTTTAGGGAAACTTTTAATTACCTATGTAACAATATATTAAAATGTAATTTGAATTATGTGGATATAAATATAATTAATAAATTGGAGGGATCTTAGGAATGAGGAACAAAGGCTGAGCGATGGGGTTAGGGTTTACAATAGGGTTATGGTTTTCGGGCGCTTGCAGAGGTGCGTGAGGGCTCGGCTTGGGCCAATGAGGTGATTTATGGTTGCCATGGTCGGGGCTGAGGAAGGGGGCTAGCCCTTTACCTTTGATAGTGATGGTCTCTTTGCGTTTATCTCTGTTGGTTTGGAGGGATGTAACGAATCAACGGTTTGGAAGTCGTTTGGTGGGGAGCAGGGTGATTTTTTGGTCGAGAATCATAGGATGGATGTCAACGCTCCAGGGCTGACAATGACAAAGGATTTTGTGGGTTCGGGGTCTTTATTGTCAGGTGTGACAGGTTCAGGGTTTACCTCCACGGGTGATTTGTCTTTTTCTGGTGGTTTGGGTTTCTCGGTGGGTTGGGATGGAGACCCTTCAAGGAATTCTGGTCTAGATGAGGGACCTAAGCAGGGTTTGGATTTTGCTATGGTGGAGGCAGGTTTGGGGGGTTGTGGACCTGTTCTTGGTAATATGGTCGAGGGAGGATTTTGGGGGTCTGCTCCAAAAGAAGCTCTAGGTTTAAGCACACAATTGGTTTTCTTGTCGTCCAATTTACTGGACGTCGATAATTCTTTGGGCAGTCAGGGGGAGGCTGGGGGTGTTTCAACAGGGGTTGCAGAACAAGGTGGGGTGGGTAAGGTGCCTGAAAAAAGTGCCGAGAACCCCTCACTACATCCTCAAATGTCAGAATGACTTGTAAAGGACCAGAAGGGCGTTGGTGGTTGTTTGTCTACTACCTCAAAAGGTATTCGTTACGTGCAAGACAAGAAGAGCTCTGAGTGTCTGGTTTTTGGGGAAGACATTGATATGGACAGGGTGGTCGATTTCTCTGAGTTTGCGGTGGTTGGTCGTGTTAGGGGCAAAAAGTTGGGTATGGATTTTCTAAAGGAGTGGATAAACAAAAACTAGCTCAAAGACATTTCAAAGATGCCACTCATTCATTTATTGTCACAGGGTTGGTTTGCCTTCATTTTTTCTTCCAGGGAGGATGTAAATTGGGTTCTGTTGAAGGTGTGGAGTATGGTTGAAACACCCATTGTTCTTAAAAGGTGGACTCCTACTTTTGATGCAAAGAGGGAGAGGATAGATGAGGAACCTATTTGGGTCAGGTTGTCGGGTCTTCCAATGTTGTTTTGGAATTCTGCTAGGTTTGTTGCGATTGGTAAAATTCTGGGAAGTTTTATTGAAGCAGATATATCTTTTGAAGATACAGGTTGTATGTCACTGGTGCGGATTTTGGTGTGGCTAAATTTGCGCACAAGTCTTCTTCAGGAGTTAACTATTGAATCGACTACATGAACTTTTGTCCAGATTTTGGATTATGAGGGAATCCCCTTCAGATGTCACAGGTGTCATGCCTATGGTCATGTGATTGTAGAGTGTCCTCTACCCTTCAAAGGAAAACTTTGATTCACTAAAGGATATGTGTCACCAAATTCACGCTCGAGGCTGCCTGTGGAGGTGCAATTGGACGATGGTGAACACAAGGTGGAGGAAAGGGACTCTCCTTCAGGCAAGTTTTCTTTGGGTTTATGTCCATACATTTCGACAATCTGCTCGTTTCCTTCTTTAGTGGACGGTAAAAAGCCCCATTTTCCTACATCGACAACTCTTTGTCGGGAGCAGGATTTCTCGGGTAATTCTTCTTCAGGTGTCTCACCGTCTGTTCATTTTTCACTTTCGGATGTTGGGGTTGTGGCTGGAGTTTTGGGTAATGTTGGCTCCCTTTTTCCTCGAAGTTTGAAGGGCCCTTCAACTGTGAGTCTGGTTTTTCTTTCTTGTCCCTTGGCTTCTAATGGGTTGAGTTTTCCCCCTTCTTTGGCCGCGCCTTTTAAGATTCCTTCGGTGGTGTGGGGATCCTCGCCTTTTTTGGACCCGCCTCTGCCTTGTCTGATTACATCTCAGGCAGTAGGGGTCTCTGCACCTACTAATCTGAGCTTTTCTTCTAGTCCTTCTTCCCCTTCCCTCTCAACCGAGGTCTCCAATACCTCCCTTCCTTCCATGTTGATTACCCCTTCAGCCTCTACAAATTCCTCCTCGGACAACAACATGGTACATTATCATCTTAGAAATAGGTCATTTGTTAAGGGGGACAATGAGTTGGGATTGGGAGGTTGAGGTCTGGGAACTTTCCCTCGAATTTCTCTTTCCGGTAAAGGTAGGGGTCGAAAATCGCACCTCTTTTTGGCTCAAGATAGGGCCAGGATTGATTTGGCTTCGGGTCGACAGTCTTCCATCGAATGGGTGCTTAGAGCAAAGAAAACCCTTGGGGAGGTCACCTCATGAAAATATTGTCTTTCAACTGTTGTGGGTTGGCGAACCCATCAAAAAATCATCTTTGCGGCTGTTAGTGGAATTGAACTCACCGGATGTTATTCTATTATAAGAAATGTTAGGGGTTAGTGAATCGGTGGTGAAGGCTCTGTAGTCTTTGTTTCCAGGTTGGATGTTTGCATCGGTGGACGTCGGGGGGCGTTCAGGTGGGTTGGCTATTGGGTGGCTCAAAAAGTCTTGTAAATTTGAGAGTGTTTGGGGTTTTGAGTCAGGGATTGGTTTGACTTTTTTCTCCTCTAGGATGGGGCACAATGTGACTATTATCAATGTTTATGGGCCTTACCAAGGTAGACAACGATACTGGAACTCTTTAGTTGGATGATCCTCGCTTAGTGGGAAGGAGATTATTCTTGGAGGGGATTTAAATTTTTATTTAGGGGTTGATGAGGTTTGGGGACCATGTGTTGTCCCTGATTCCTTAACCAATTACTTTCAAAATGTTTTAGACCTGCTTGGGTTGATTGATGTCGAACCCCAAAAACTGAATCAAACTTGGTGTAATAGAAGGGTTGGTGAGGATAGGGTGGCTAAGCACTTGGACATGTTCTTATTGTCGGAGGTTTTTTTGGAATCCTTAGAATTGGTCAGACAGTAGGTTTCTTTTGATCTTTGAGTCGATGAGATATGATGATCTAGACTAATTGCGGGATTGGAAATAACTCGTTGTTTAATTCTCCTTTTGTTCTCCGAAATCCATCCCTGTCATTGATCCAGTGCTTGTGTATCCAACGATCCTGGTTTGTCCTGTGGGGATTTCGATCTCGATCATGTTTCTGCACTGTGTTTTCCCTTCTAAGCTTCATCTGCATCATCGGTTGTTGACATCAATGATAGTATGTCCAACAATCTCCCCCTTTGTCATTGAGGGAAACACTCTAACTTCATACATACTCCCCTTGTGATGATGATTTTCTCTATGAAGTTACTCTCTCCCTTTAACATCAATCGCAAAGGGTTTCTCCCCCTAGGGTAATGCTCCCATGACCTTTCGATTTTTAATGAGGTTTTTGAATTACTCCTAATTTATGTCAGAGATTTTCAAATGTACTCCTGCACAGAGGTTTTGTGAAAATGTCTACAATATGTTATTTGGTGTCTACATGCACTATTTTGACCACCTTTTGGGTAACCTGATCTCTTAAAAAATGGTATTTGATTGGTATGTGTTTAGTTTTAGACTGCATCACTGGATTTTTAGAGATGATTATGGCACTAGTGTTGTCACAGTTAATGGTAATAGGATTGTTATATTTTATTTGTAGGTCTTCTAAAGTTTGTTTCATCCAAAGGACTTGTGTGCAACAGGATGCAAAAACAATGTTTTTTGCCTCTGTTGTAGAAAGAGATGTGGATGTTTGTTTCTTTCTTGACCATGCCACTAGACTTTTTCCCAAGAAAAATGCTCCTCCACTAGTGATTTTTCTATCATATATGCTACCTGCCCAATCAACATCAATATATGCAGTTAGGTTGAAATTTTTATCTTTTGGATACCACAATCCAAGTTCTAGGGTGCCTTAAAGGTATCTGAATATTATTTTTGCTTATTTTAAGTGAGTTTCTCTAGGTGCATATTGGAGTTAAGTGGTAGAAGTACAAGAGCACCAAATCCTTTTAAATTCTTTAAAGGATGGATTTCAGATCCATCTTATCAATCATTAGTCAAGGGTCTGTGGTCTTCTATCTCCAATGTTAATCAGATCCCTCCAGCTGTACAGTTTGTGGGGAATCTTAAAAGGTTAAAACAAGCTACTATTTCTTGGGCTCGAGAGAAAAAGATCAAGGAGGAACAAGAACTGAGACACATCGAATTATCTCTCTTGGAGATTTAAGAAGGTGAAGGGCAGGGGTTCTTAAATTTTGGTGAAAAGGAAAATATGGTTCATTTGGAGAAAAGACAGAGGGTTTTAGTGGAGGAAAAAGAAGCTCCATGGAGAAAAAAGAGTCGTGCACTTTGGCTCTCTTGTGGTGATGAAAATACCAATTTTTTTCAAGCTTATGCTAAAGGCATGAAATTGGCTAATATTATCAGGGGGCTAAGGAAAAGGGAAAGCGTGGTGGTTAGTTCTTTTGTTGGATTGACCACAATGGGTATTGAACACTTTAGTGCCTTATTCAAGGCCTAGGAGGGGTCGTCCATTGCAAAAATTGTCCAGGTTGCTCGGTTAATCCCTCGATTTGTCGAGGAGGAAGACAATGGGATATTTGATCCGGATTATTTTCGGCACGAAATGAGAGCGGAGATATAATAAAGAAATGCACAGAGATATCGCAAATATTCAATATTATAACATAAATGTATCAGAGATGCAACCATAAAGACAGATATACAGTAATATATGATTTCTATTAATGAAAGAAATGCACAGAGACTGTAAAAATATAGAGTGAAAGACTCGCAAGAATGGTGGCGACTTATCTCTGAGAAGAGATGTGACGGCTACTCGCATTAGCAAGAATATGATTACAATGAGGCTCTGAAGGACTTTTTACAATAAACAGGAATGCCCAAAACCCTAGACCTCCAAAAACCTAACCCTAGGATATGAAGCGCCAAAAGTCATGTGGGCACTGTTTGGGTAAGTTAGTACATCAACTTCCCGGGGTCGTAACTTTTGCATACGATATCCGTTTCAGGCGCATGATAGCCCGTTGGAAAGGTATCGTCGAGGAGATTCATTTTGGAATCAATACTAAAGAATTTCCAAATTGCTCCCCATTTTCCCAAAAACGTCGTTTAGGGCCTCAAAATGGCCCCAGAAGTTAAAAACTGCTAAAAATAGTAAATTACCAAAATTGCCAGAAAATTGTTTTGAGCCAGTTGGAAAAGGTGGGTGGCCATCGATATCCACTTGGATCAATCCTCCCTCCTTAGGAAGCAATGGTATCCATTGCGTTGAGTGCCCGGGGAGAGGAAAAAATGTTTGTTGAATCTAAATCTTGGTGAGCTGCTTTCCTTGCTGGAGATGTCGCGCTGCTCAATTTGTGGAAGTTTGTCACAATCCTGTTGAGGCTGAGGTTGTTCAACAAGTCGAGCTACATGAGAGGATGGTGTGTAAAAGGAATCTTTGCGCTTTGTTGCAACCTTGTCGACCTACTTCTGTTGGATAGAACGTACTTGGGGCGAGGCTGTAGTGGTTGCAGTGTCCTTCTATTGCCCTTTTGAACAGATTGTGAAGAAGTTGAATTTTGCAGTATGAGATACTACCTTACGGAACTGTTTAGGTGGAACAATAGTCGGAACTACCTCTGGTATTCTGTAGAGATGACCCCCTAGAGAAACAATCACACTGAGGGGTCGAGACTCATAAACAACATGGCGTCTCCAGATATATGGTTGGCCCAAGAGAACATCATAGACATCCAGTGGGGAAACATCACATAATACCTCATCCTTGAAGGGTTGTATGTCGTATGACAATTGACATTGTTGGCTGACACAAATATCTCGTCCTTGGCGAAGCCACCCGATGTTGCATGGTTGTGGGTGTGGTGTTGTCGACAATCCCAACTGTTTGCCGACCTCTGCTAAGATGAGGTTCTTCTAGCTTCTGCTATCAACAATAAAATGCAGTGGGGTCTATTTCACCCACATCTGTGAATGAAAAAGGCACTCCCCCTCTTTTGGATCTGTTGGTTCTTCTGGTTGAATTGTTGCGGTCGCGACAATAACAGTGGGGTCTGCTTCGATGATCTGTCTTTTACCAATATTTTCAGAATCAGTGTTCGGCTCCTTGTCTTTGATCTCGGCCACCAAAGAATGTTTTGAGTGACATTGATCAGTGTTGTGCCAGGGGCTTTTGTGGAAAGCACACCATTTTTCGGTGTCCATCTTTGTCTTCATGTGACCCTTCTTTTCCTGTGGCTTGGACTGGTTTTAGGGAGACTGTTTGTTAGGGTCGTCTTTGTCATACTTTAGTTGTTGCGGATTTGCAGACCCGAACTCATGTTTGTTCTGGTGCTTAAATTTCTGCTCGATTTTAACAACATATCGATAATCAACACTGAGTGATGAGATATCCAGAAAATCCATTTCAGTTTGGATGTATCTGTGTAGAGCCCCACGGTATTTAAGAACCAAATATCATTTGGAGTCTTTGATACCTAGCTTGGTGCGCAATGTATGGAAGGTATTGGTGAACTCCGAAATTGCTTGCCCCCTCTCTTGCCGCAGTGTGGTCCATATCATGTATTGGTCCTCATAGTTTCCAACAGGGTAATATTGTTCCTTTATCGCATCTACAAAAAAATCCCAAGTGGGCTCGGCCCCATATATTCCATACTCCTCTATGGAACTTTGCTCCGAGTAATTTTCCCACCAATGTTTGACATGGGGGAGAGCTTTAAGGAGTGCGAAGGAGATCCTTTCCCTGTCGCAAAAATTATGAACAGAGAAATAACCTTCTAACATATTTAACCATTTGTCTTGGGCATCCGCATCTATCAGACCTTCAAATACGGGAATATCAAAATTAACCTGTACCTTGAATGGAGAGGTGCTTCCAAAGTGTTTGTTTGATGAAGATGCGCATGTTTCTATCGGCAGGCGTTGAAGGATGTGGGAAAAATTCTTCATCATTTCGTCCCTCTGTCGTGTGAGAGCTTGCTCAAGCAACAAATTTATAGGATCGTCTGCTCCGTCATTTTTCTTGTGTTCCGCCATGGAGGGTTTTTTGGACGTGCGAGAGAGATTGTATTCAAGAGAGACAAGCTCGAGACCCAACTTGCTATACTCAGACCTCATCAGGGACATGCACTGAAAAAATGATCAAGAGCAGGTTGCTCTGATACCACTGATCCAGATTATTTTCGACACGAAATGAGAGCGGAGATATAATAAAGAAATGCATAGAGATATCACAGATATTCAATAATATAACATAAATGTATCAAAGATGCAACCATAAACACAGATATACAGTAATACACGATTTCTATTAATGAAATAAATGTATAGAGACTGTAAAAATACAGAGTTGAAGACTCGCTAGAATGGTGGCAACTTATCTATGAGAAGAGATGTGACGGCTACCCGCATTCGCAAGAAGATGATTACAATGAGGCTCTGAAGGCATTTTTACAATAAACGGGAATGCCAAAAACCCTAGACATCCAAAAACCTAACCCTAGAAGATGAAGCGCCAAAAGTCATGTGGGCCACGTTTGGGTAAGTTAGTACATCAACTTCCTGGGGTTGAAACTTTTGCATACAATCTTCATTTTAGGCGCATGATATCCCTTTGGAAAGGTATCGTTGAGAGATTCATTTTGGAGGCAATATCAAAGGAATTTCCATATTGCTCCTCGTTTTCCCAAAAACATCGTTTAGGGCCTCAAAATGGCCTCGGAAGTTAAAAACTGCTAAAAATAGTAAATTACCAAAATTGCCAGAAAATTGTTTTGAGCTAGTTGGAAAAGGTGGGTGGCCATCGATATCCACCTGGATCAATATTAATGGCCACAGTTTTGGAAAAGGAATTATTGGAAGTTCTCCACTCTTTTCAAAAAGGGAAAAGCCCAAGTCCTGATGGCTGGCCTATTGAGTTTTATTTGGGTTTTTTTTATTTGATTGGTCCTGATGTTATGAAGGTGGTTGAGGAATCAAGGATGGATGGTTATATTCACAACCCTTTGAACACGACGTTTATTGCACTCATTCCAAAGTCAGACAATCCCTCTTCCTTTGACGACTTTCAATCATTCTCGTTATGTAATTTCCTTTATAAGATTATTTCAAAGGTTATCAGTAGACAGTTAAAAGTTATTTTGTCCAAAAATATCTCCAGTGAACAGTTTGGATTTTTGGAAGTTAGGCAAATACATGAGGCTATTAGAGTATCCCAAGAAGGAATACAAAACATAAAAACCAAGAAACTGAGGGGAGTTGTTGTGAAAATTGATCTTTCCAAAGCTTACGATCGGGTAAATTAGTTGTATTTAAGATTGCTTATGATTCATCTTGGTTTTGGGTTGGAGTTTACCAATTGGGTGATGGGATGTTTGTCTTCGGTATCTTTATTTATTATCATCAATGGTTCAACCTCTTCTTTTTTACAAGACGAAAGAGTATTGCGACAAGGATGTCCTTTGTTGCCCTTACTTTTTCTCTTAGTGGCGGAAGGACTTTGTTGTTTTCTGACAGTGGCAAAGAACTCTGGTAGATTCAAAGGTATCAAAATTTCCCATGGTATGTACATCACTCATTTACTATTTGTTGATGATATCCTAATCTTTTGTAATGGTAGAAAGAGAGAAGCTGACATTTTATTTGAGGGGCTCACTTTGTTTAAAAAAGCAACTGGTATGTTGATTAATGCTCAGAAATCCAGTATTCTCTTTGCTTGTGTCGAGGAAGAAATCATACAATATTTTTTGCCATAGCTCCCTTACTAAGTTATGGGACTGGACAAAGGTTTGAGATATCTCGGTTTCCATTTGAAACCCAATGATTACCGAAAGACACACTGGATATGGCTTATAGCAAAGTTAGAAAAAAGACTGAAAGGGTGGAGCTAAAAATTGTTGTCAATGGCTGGGAGATTAGTACTGATCAAGTTGGTACTGGAGGCTATCCCAGTTTATTGGATGTCCTTGTCTTGGATTCCAAAGGGTATTCTGGAAAAAGCAAGGAAACTTTCTTTCTCTTACTTATGGAGGGGAAATAAGGATAAGCAGGTGGTGCCTTGGGTACGATGGGGGGAAATTGTGATGCCAAAGGTTCTCGCGTGTTGGGGACTTAAAAATATATTTTTGTTCTCCAAAGAACTTGCAACAAAATGCTCGTGGAGAATGATAAATACCCAAATATTTGGACTGAAGTTGTTTATCAAAAATATGTGGCTCATCTTACAATACTTGAGTGGATTAGGAATCTTGTTCTTCAATTATCCGGAATTTTTGTTATTTGGAAAGCAATCTTAAAGGCTTTTGAGGTGGCAGGGAATGGTCTAGCTTGGAGAATTGGATCTAGACACTTGGTTAGGCTTGGTTTGGACCCATGGGAGGGATGCAATCGGGAACATTTACTTTGCGTAGACTTACGTTCCTGGTTGGAGCAAGGGGGTTACTTCTATTTAGCTCAATCCAGGGACCCAACCTGTACAAATATATGGAATTAAGGCTGGAAAAGCAGGAGACTGATGGGTGGGAGACTGAGAAGTGGGTAGACCTTTTACTTTGGGACAGGTACATCCGAGCACTTCAGAGAGAAAATATTTGTTTGACGGACCGAGAGGATGAACTTCTTTGGGATGTGGACCCGGGTGGGACTTACACTCCAAAAGTAGGTTATGTTCAGCTTAGTGTCAATATTTTTCAATGAGAAGCTTCTTGGCGGTGGATGAAACTATGGAAGCAACGTTGTCTTGCTAAAGGGAAATTTTTGGTGTGGTCTATCTTGAAGAATAAACTCCCAACGTGGGACATTCTTTAGAAACGAAAATTCAATGGTCCTGGTTGGTGTACACTTTGTAAAGATCAGGTTAAGACTGTCAATCATATTTTTATGCGTTGTCCCTTCTCTTTATCAGTATGGGCAGAAACTTACAAATTGCCCAATTATCTTGGTCACTGGCAGGGTTTTTCCTTTGAAGATGCCTTGAAATATTAGTTATTGTCGAGGGACCATCAGGAAAATAAGGCTTTCCCCTTCATTCTTGCCTGGGGAATTTGGATGGCGCGGGACTCTTCAATTTTTAGGGATGAGGTCCACTCGCCCTCTCAAGTGGCAACTGCTTGCCTTGGAAATTTTGAACATTTAAATCCTTGGGAAGGGTGGGAGTTGGAAATATACGGGTTATTCATAAGGAAGTTATTGATAAGGAAAGGTCGTGGGATTTTTTCGATGGGGAAGCCTCTTACTGTGTGGGGGAGTGAATGTATTTACTTTACCGCCTCACATTTTTTTCTTCTCAAGTCTGGTTTGGGTGCCAGTTCAAATAAATACTCTTAGATCATGGCATTAAAACTTTTATTATTATTTGTTGTGGAAAAGGGGTGCAAAAATTTACAGGTTTTCGGGGATTAATTACCAATCATCAATTGGGTGAACAGAGTACAAAGAAGTCACATTTCTCGTCTTGTTCCAAATTTTGAGGAAGTTTTGAGGATTATTGTTGCTTTTGATGCTATATCTTTCTCTCATATATACAGAGAAAAGAACCAGCTAGTTGATAGGCTTTCCAAAAAAGCCTTGCAGCTAGACTATGGTCAATGGCATATTCAAGAACAAACAATAGAGGGAAGATTTGACTACTATCACAGGTTGTTCAATGATGGAATTTTTTGAGAGATAATCTAGTTATCAGAGACCCAAAGAAAAAACTACTCGATGTTTCTTTTGTATATGTACAAGCAACAAAATAGACTAGTTATCAATGATTTATATTTACATTTTTTTGCATAGGCTATGAGACAGTTTTGATATTTTGAAGTTAATCGATAAGGAGGATAATGGCCATATGACAAAGATGTCATTTGTTGAAACTTCAATATTGGAAGTGTTTCCATTACAAGTTAATATATACTGGTCTATTTTTATCATAGCCATTATATACCTATGAATGTAATTTTTTATCTACTTAATGAAATTACTAATTTTTTCTGTGGAAAAAATATAATTAATAAATTTAAAATTTATTTTTTAATATTTTTAATTTGCTTATTTGTTTTTTTTCCTCGAAAAAAAATCATAATTTTATTACTTTTAGTAAGTACAAAATTACATCTATATATGTCGGATATGCACACACTGCTTCATATACTTTTGCATCATTAAATCATCTACTAGTTTGTCACAAGAGAGATAGTGTTTTCCCACTATCTTTCATACAAAATTTACAAAGAAAAGGAGATCCATCATAGTCCTAATATTTCGAAAAAATAGCATAAAAAAAAGAATAATATGTAGAATCGTGCTTCTTCTGAAAACATGACCATCCTGGAAGGGCCTATGGTAAAATCCCCAAGGAACATCAATGCCATGTTCTTCAATAGTTCATTGTCCAATCCTCAGTTGCGAGCCTTCTTTGGATAGCTTGTCAGCCACCTTGTTACGCTCCATGTAGACATATGTAAATGATAAGTTGTCAAATACATTCTTTAACATCATAATATACTCCAAAATTGGCATCAATCTCATTATATGACATCTTTGTATCCCCTTTTCCCAATTTATGACTGTTGGGCTCCAATCTACTGATGTAAATTAGAGTGTATTTAATTGTCAATCCAGTGTTTATGAGACTTAGAGACACATCTAAAATGTATGGACTTAGAAATTAATTTAGTTCTTTAAATAGAAATAATTCAAAAGCTAATCTAAGTGCTGAGTATGAAAGAAATGCTAAGATTCTTTACAAAAGGTGTATTCATAGATCTGTTACCATTAATCAACAAGCTAAAGTAAAAGAATTCAACTAAATTTAAGCATTGAAACTAGTTTAGAGGCTTGTAAATGTCAGAAAGACTAAACCCTTTTAGAAGAGATGCATTATTTTCTTTCCCACATTCATCAGCAAGATAACTAATTTTGAAATCAAGTAAAACTCAACAGCATTACCTACAACAAAATGTAAACTGAACTAAAGCTCATACCAAAATTTACTTGAAAAGAATGAAAAAGGAGAAGTGTACTAGCTTGGCAAAGGGGGCCCTCCAGTGCTTCACTTGTATACCTAGAGTTGTCTCAGTTAAGAAGGAACTTACAATAGCATTCACATAATCATCTCACAAATATATCAAGAACAAAACACCAAACTGATCTCAAGACTGAAAATTCAGAGTTTTCTTCATTAACATAAGATGTCATACTAGTCCATGACTTGAAGTATTTATACAAGAAGTTTGTAACTAAAAATACTAAAAAGACTTCTAATCTGAGGATGAGATCCACAAAATATACTAAGAAGGTCGAATCCCTCCTTCAGATCCACAAAATATGGACAAATCCCAAGAAAATCTAAAACTATCCATATTTTTCTATTAAAACAGGGTATTTTCTGTTGAAGTGGCCCTGTTTGACCAGCATTGATCGGACACTTGGAAAGCTCAGATCTCGAACTTGATAGATATTCATCCATCCTTGTACATCAAGGATCATGACACATGTCTCTGATTTCGCCCAGCTATCCTGAAAGTACACGAAACTTGGAGCAATAACGAGATTTAGTCAAATCCTATAATTTCTGATAAATTTTTAATTTTAATGCTAAAAATTCAAAAATTCAATTCTTAAGCTAAGGAATGATAAATGTACCTTGCATAGGCTGTTTTATGGAAAATATGGAATAAAATGAAGGCAAAATGGATGGTTTTGGAGACAAAAATATGATTTATGAAGTAAAAATAAGCATAAAATGGTACCCAACAATGACAACCATAGAATCTCCAAAAACCTGTAAATTTATTCAACCCATCTCAAGTGCAAAAATAAATAGAAGTTTTAAAGACATTAGTTCAGAAATGTTATTTGTTCCTCCCCCCAGGCCAACTCTAAGATATAAAAAATGAGACTCATTGAGATGAGGATGGCCTCCTCCTCCACATAAAGACGGGTCCCCCTGTGTTTCCCCATCAAAGAAACCCGAGGGCTATGATAAATCGATTTCTTCCTGTAAAATACACCTTATGGGTGGTACACTTTTTTCCTGGAGGAAGAAATTGAGGATACCAAGACAATGGCCTGCTACAATCGAGGGTGTTGTAGTTCCATCCTAGAATATGACTTTGTTCCTAGATATCTAGATACTTGATACAACAATGCATGGGAGAGCTCTAGATATCTAGATACCCCATATTAGAGATCCATGAATTCAAGGCAGCTTAAATGGAAGGGCCCTGCCAAATGCAGACATAGTTGATGATCTTATATATTTCATTTCAGATATTTTGAGCAAATCCACATCTCAAGAATAAGTGCTCGACTGATTCCGAACATTTCTTCCACAATGAACACCACCTTGACCCATTAAACTGACGTTTCTACAGATTATCCCAAGTCAGTACCTTATTCTCCATAATCGACCAAAAGAGAAGCTTTGCTTTGGATGGGAAATTTAAATTCCGTAATCATTTCCACCACCACTTTACTTTCTGATTATGTATGTCTACATTAAGCTGGCTATAACCCAATTTGGGCGTGTAAATACCCGTTGGGTGGAGGTACCATATCAATTCATCTTCCATGTCCAATACTCTTATGTGTGCATAAGTGAGGGCTTGTGTGTATCGTTCCCACAAGACACTTTGTTCAATAGATAGGTCAAGACTGCGCCCGTTTTTCCATCCTTGTTACCAAAGTTTGGTATTCAGAGGATCCACCACCTGATATAGATGTAGTATCCCCCTTTGTGCTAAGGCCTCCTGAACCTCTTTAGGTAGCACATGTTTCCTTTCAATCCATTCCCATGGGTCTAAACCAATGCGAACACACCTTCCATTGCCCACCCTCTAAGCCAAGCCATTCCCAATTAGGTCAAAGGCTCTAAGGACAACTTTCCATATAATAGAAATGTCATGGTTATTTTTATCTGGAGCATGTATCCAATCCAATAAAAAAACAGGGACAATATATTTATGATATACCACCCTTGTCCACAAACTGGTAGTAGTATTCAATCACCACACACATTTTGTAGCCAGGGATTTTGAGAATAGGAAAATATTTTTTAGACCCCAGCCTCCGAGAGCCTTTGGGACAACTATCCTCTCCCATTTAACCAATGACATGACTTTTTTCTCCTTATTACCCCTCCATAGATAAGTAAAATAGATTTTGCGAGCCTTTTCCAATATGCCCTTTAAGATCCATGATAGGGATATCTGGTACACTGGTATGGCCTCCAGCACTGATTTTACCAATACCAATCTCCAAGCTCTTGATAACCAATGATGACTCCAAATATGTAACCGTTTACCCAATTTCGCTGTCAACCATAACCAATCTGCTTTTATGTAGTTGTTTGGCTTCAATTGAAAACCGAGATATTTTAGACCTGCATCAATATTCATTACATGAAATGGCAGCTTTGAAGCAATGAATCTAATCTTCTCTTCTTCTAGGTTGGAGCATGAAATAGTGGATTTATGTTCATTTACTTGCATACTCATTGCTCTTTTCACCAGATCCAAACCCCCACAAATCTTTTTGGTATCTTTTATGGAGCCATCACAGAAAATTAGAATATCATCAACAAATAAAAGGTGAGAAATAAACAATACCTGAGAGATTTGAGTCCCTTTGAAACTCCCCATACTTTTGGCTTCACTAAGGAAGCGAATCAGACCCTTAGCCATAAGTAAAAAGAGTAAGGGTGACATGTGATAAACCCGCCTTAATCCCCTTTCAGAAAGAAAAAAAGAAGACGCAGATCCATTGATGAGAATAGAAAATGAGACAGATGTCAGGAAACTCATCGTCCATCTGATGAAGTCCAATGCAAAGCCTAGATGTGTCATTAACATTTTGATGTATATCCAGTTAACTCGATCACCACCGTACCCTTAAGCTGCCTGGATTTTAAGCAATGTAACCCTTCATGAGCCACCCCAATTGCTTCATGTATTTGTCTTCCCTTCAATAAAACAAACTATTCACTGGAAATTGATCTAGATAAAATTTATTTAATTCTTCTGGCAATGACTTTGAAATAATTTATATGGACAATTGCAAAGAGAAATTGGTCTGAATTCTTCAAAAGATATTGGGTGATCAGTTTTGGGTATGGGTGCAATAAAAGTCGCATTGATAGGAGGGTGAATGTGACTAGATAACCTAGACTCCTCTACCACATGCAAGAGATCCTCACCTATAAGATCATAAAAGCCCAAATATAATTCAATTGGAAAACCATCAGGACCCAAGATTTATCTTTTTTGAAAGAGTGTAGGGTACCTAATAATTCATCCTCGATCACTTTAGCCATCAACATCATGTTGTTCTCTTCCTCCACAAAACTTGGAAACAATTGTGCAATTTGATCAATCTCTACAATTGAAGTGCCCTCCTATGCCTTAAATAATATTTGAAAGTGGTTAATCCCTAGAGAAGCCAAACCCTCAAAAGATTTTATCATTTCCCACCATTCAACTTTTAATTCACAAATAGTGTTTGCAATTTTTTTTCCTTTTGAAAAATCTTGGAAGAATTTGTGTTTTCGTCTTCGCAATGGAGCCACACAACACGACTTTTTAATCTCCGCATAACCTCTTTTTCCTCTAGAAGGGTCCTACGTCTCTTTTCTAATCTAACAAGTTTTTCCTTTTTTTCCCGGGTTACAAAAACCCTTCCCTCCCCTTCTTGTAATGCATGTAATTGTGTCTCACATTCACTTAGCTCGTGATCTTCTTTTACCTTTTTCACATGAGCCCAATTAATGGTGTCCTGCTTGATTTGTTTGAGATTTTCCACAAAATGGACCGTTGCATGATCATGAATACTGGGATCAAAAGGAACGCATAGATTATGAACCAGATCTTGATAAGATTGATCCTTAAGCCAATCAACATTGAATTTAAAAGGGTTGAGTGGCTTACTCCCTTTACCTCTAAGTTCTAAAACAATAGGGTTGTGATCTGATTCTCCTCCGCAAGTGACCCATTGTCTAATCAGGTCCAACTAATCCACCAATTGTTCAGCCACCAAAAACCTGTCCAACTGTTTAACAATCTTGTCTTCATCGACACATCTATTCCTCCAAGTGGGATTGAGTGTTATGGGTTCAATATCCAGTAGACCATGTTGTTCAAAGGCACGAATGACGAAATTTGAAAGAGCATCTAGATTTGCATTTGGCCCCCAAACCTAAGCCGCACCAAGAGAAAAATTTAAATCACCTCCAAGAATAACCTCCTTGCTTTTTATGAAAGATCGGCTAATTAAGGCCTCCCAATACTTATCCTATCCTG
>JASDQU010105432.1:3620-17280 GCA_032191745.1 Picea mariana | reverse complement strand
AGCCATGGAAAAGGGATTCTAAAGAATCTTTGATAACTTCACTATTCCCCATAGTTTTATGTAAGAAAATGACATCCGATGATATGTGATCTACCAACCTCTTCAACGACGATTTTTTGGAAGGGTTCGCCAACCCTCAATAGTTAAAAGATAAAATTTTCATGAGGAAACATTTCCATGGGCTTTCAATGCTCTAAGTCCCCATTCAATGGATGATTGATTTCCAGAAGCAATGTTTAATGTAGCTCTATCTTGAGCCAGTGAAAAATGTGATTTATGCCCCCTGCCCTGATTAGAGAGAGAACCTCTCATCCAAGAATCCAGACCGTTACCATGAGAAGAATCTCCCGAAAAGATAGTCCTATTTCTCAGCATGTCACAGATACATCTACCCTACAATGAGTTTGAGTTTGAGGATAAGGGGGAGACTATAGGAGGGGATGTTGATATTATGGTAGCAGCGAGAGGTATTTACCTCCACGTGTAAACCTGACGAGAATAGAATACTCCGGGAAGCAAGAAGAAACCCTAATGAGTTGGCTAATAACCTTAGGAGACTTGTCAACTCAAGAAGATAATTTATATTAGGTTATTAACCTCCAAGAGAAGAAGTCGGCCAGAAGAAATAATATATATTGAATAGACAGATACCCAGAATGAGAAGTCGACCAGAAGAAATAATATATACTGAACAGGCAGATACTCAGAATGAGAAGTCGGCCCAGGCAGTTAGCCAGAATTACTATAAATATAGGAGGCCAGTCTTCATTCTAGCAGACAGTCTCAGAATTGCAGAGCAGCAACTTGTGCGCACTGCAGTGCCTAGTCTTGTGCGCAGGTTTGAGGAGAGCTACCATTGTAGCTGCTGCAGCTAGCAGATCACGTTTGGCTTGGACTATCTCTTGGTTAGGGTTTGGACTATCTGATTAGCTCTTGTTGATGCGTTATCCTTGGGGAAAGATGTGCTACCCTTTGTTTGGATATCTAGCCTAAGGTTTGCTTTTGGAGTGATTCTCTGTCAAGGTTAAGGTGCTCGAAGGGTGGCTTCGGCCTATGGTTAGGTGACAATAGTATTGTCAATGGTAAAATGAGCACAATCTTTCATATTCTAACAAGTTATGGGCCCACACCTCCTTCATTCAGTCTAACAGTTGGAAGGAAACATAACCGTAAGGATATTAAGCTCGTTGAAGAACTGTCGCTAGGGTTGCTAGCAGGAGCAGTCACCATAGCACTGCAGCTAGGGTTACTAGCAGGTACAGTTGCAGAAACCCTAATCCTCTTGTTGAGGCACCTTAAGTGAAGGGATTGACCTAATTTTTGGGCAGATCAGTGCACCCTAGGCCAGCGCATCTCCTGATACTCTCAGCAAGCCAAGACGTCAAGTTTGAGTTTCTGGTCAAATCTAGGGTTGACCAAGTCAAAGCAACCATGACTTACTCTATGAAGTCAAAGAACAAGCTAGATGGAGCTTCTAACTTCAGAGCGTGGAAGACAAGGATCGACCTCATCCTTGCCAAGAATAAAGTGTTGAATATCATGAAAGGAAAGATCGTGGAACCAGTGTTTGAAGAAGGAAAAGAGAAGGAACCACAAAACATTGCAGTTATGGAGAAGTTCAAAGATGGTGACATCAATGCTATGAGTATCATAGTGGAATGTATAAAAGACCAGTTGATACCCTACATCTCCCATCTTGACTCATCGAAGAAGATGTACGATGCCCTAACAAATCTCTTCTCGGTCAGAAACATTGGACAAGTTATGAGTCTGAAGAATGAGCTCCATGACATGAAGATGAATGACGAGGACAACATAACATCATATTTTGTGAGAATCTCTCAGTTAAGAGATCAACTACAAGCTATTGAAGAGATCATCTCAGAGAAGGAATTGGTAAACATAGTACTCAATGGTCTTCCCAAGACATGGGATGCATTTGCCGCAAGCATGAACACAAGGAAGGAGTATCCTACATTTGAAGAACTTTGGACTTCCTGTGCTCAAGAAGAATCCAAGATCAGTGCAAAAGAGAAACCCCAAAAGAAGTACGATGATCAAGCCTTCACAACAAGATTCAATAATTTCAGGAACAAAAGGAAGTTTGGCTCAAGGAGGAAGCCAAATCAAGAGAAAGACATTTTAGAAATACAATGCTTCAACTGTCGAAAGTATGTTCACTACAAGAATCATTGTCCCGAACTAAAGAAAAGGAAGGAGACACACGAAGCATCACTTGTCGAAGAAAAGACACCTACGAAGAAAAATAAGCAAGATGAAAGAGGCTTCTTCTTTTGAAGGTAACAATACTCTTCTTAGTTCTTGTACATATCTTGTTTGCATAGTCTCTACACATATATTGTATATCTATCTCTTAGAAGATAATGTGTTCCAAGAAGAACTATACCTATGGAAGAACAACAAGATAAAGATTGCTATCATTATATAAGTCAGATAAAACACATGAATGGATGAAATACATCAAACAAATCACGTGGAAGCTATTACAAGATAACTCGAAATCAAGATCAATCCTAAAGAGACTTAGAAGAAGCGAAGATAGAAATAAATTGGAGAAAGACTTATAACACTTTGCAGAAGGAAATAAGGATGCATACGAAAGCACAGACTCTGTTAGACGGAGGGAGCCGACTATATGCACTTATATATGAAGCAAGGATTAGGAGGGAGCTAATCCTATGATCCATTGAAGATAATGAAGTATATATCCATGGTAGCAGCCATGGAAGACAATACGTGTTCAGTTCAACCTCAGAAGAAGTATTCTTCGAAGAGAAGTCTTAAAGTATCCCTGGTTATCCATTCAGATCCGTGATCCTATGATGAAAGAAAGAAGTGGAATCTTTAGGGCATTGAATCTATAAGAAACGCCATGGACCCAAGAGATAAAGAAAAACATAAGGAAGAACATGAAGATTCCAAGAAAGAAGAGAAGCCTGAACAATCAATCATTGTATTAAGAATCACAAGATTACCAACCTAATATGAACTCATTAAAAGCAATTAAGCTGAGGAACTGAAAATTGTGATATGCAAGCATTGCAAGACCCAGAACTAGAGGTTTTCCCAGATGGAGGGAGAAAACTATGATGATTACTTGTTCCAGTAAACTAGACATACCTCTACATAAGTCATTATATCATCTGCAATATCCATAGGTTGGAGTTCTACATCAAGATGAATGCAAAGACTATTCTCCAGAGCAATTGAACAAAGAGCATATGAAGAGAAACCTGAAGACTTTGAAGCATACCAAAAAGAGACCCTTGTATACAGATGGAAGAAGATAACTTGGTGGAGAACCTCCAATGCACAACAGAAGCATGGTGAAGATTTTCTATAACAGAGATATTGTATCAAGATGATTACTTAGAAGATCAGATCTCATGATGACAGAAGAAGTGCCACATGTATATGTTCCAATTTTCCAACAATGATATACTTTATTAATCAGAGCTACATGAAGCCTTCAGAGAAAAACCAGTGCTCCAGAACGAAGTACATTTGAAATCAAGCATTACATTATTCGTAATGAAGTCTAGAAAGGAGAAAGTGGTTCTCCAATACATATCTCCATAGATGAGCAGATAAGCAAACATTTTGGTAAATCTTATGTCCAAGATGAAAGAGTTTGCATACTCAAGTTGGAGCTCATGGAGACAACTTCCTTGTTGAGAAAAGAAGAGATAACTCCCAGGTTGGGAGGGAGCACTGATGTATTATTGATTAATGGACAATCATTTTTTAGTTCGAAAAATGGTCCAGGATGAGCAGATTCTTTCCGGTTCGGAAAGTGGATTGAGATTTCTGACGGACAGACATTTTCCAATTCGGAAAATGGTCCAAACTGTTGATCTACCATAGACAACGTCTTCCCATTATGGTTAACATGGGAAGTGCTCTAGGGAAGTCTCTCGTCTTGAGGGTTACTCAAGAAGACTGGCCCACCTCACTGGACAGCCATTTCTCATTGTGGTTAACTTGAGGAATGATCTGTTTTGGAGGTTGGTACAGGACAGTCTTTTCCTCTTGTAGTTAATAGGGGAAATGGTTCGGACAATCATTGTTTAGTGCCGGAGGAATGGCCCAGGGTGGGGAATGGTCCAGGTTTCACAATTAGGGACAGACATTCCTTAGGGCAGATTCATTCTCTCCAGGTTACACTTTGTTTAGTGTCGGAAGAATGGCCCAGGGTGGGGAATGGTCCAGGCTCAGAAAATCAGGACAATTGTTCTTCCTTGCTTGAGAAGAATAGTCCAGACATCTCATCATTGATGTCTTGCTTTTTAAGGGCAGATGCTCTTCCGAGATCTCATAGATGTGAGTGGAAGAATGGCCCAGATGATTCAGTTGTATATCATAACAATGTTTCTGTGCAGGTTGATATCAGATGATTGTTATGAAGACAGTAGATGTATACTGTTGTGGTGGATGTGTTCCATTGTTTGTGACTATACGTCACTTATCAAGTACATGTGTGCTACTTGGTGTGGTAGTGTACCACTGGATTGTAGTTGTGTACTACTATGGATAGACATAGTTGTGTTCTATTGAATGACATTGTTTTGATTGCCTTGAAGACTATCAGCAGTGTTGAAAATGATTATGAACTAGATGGATAATCAATGAATTGAGTTTTCCCTGACAGAAAATGGTTCAAAACATTTATTCTTCTAGATTAGAAGAATAGCTCTTATGTCACTCTGTGGAGTGAGAATCATGTCTAATTACTCAGATAGAGTATGGTTCTGAGAGATGATGCAGTTGATGACATTGATGGTGATGATGGTGCTCATGATCTAGTCATGGGATAGTCTAGACAACTATGTTGATGCTACCGGTTGAATGGTATGTTTTGTGCTCAAGACCATTACCTGTAATACCTTCCTAGCTAGGAGGGAGTGTTGATATTGTGGTAGCAGTCGGAGGTATTTACCTCCACGTGTAAACCTGATGAGAATAGAATACTCCGGGAAGCAAGAAGAAACCCTAATGAGTTGGCTAATAACCCTAGGAGACTTGTCAGCTCAAGAAGATAATTTATATTAGGTTATTAGCCTCCAAGAGAAGAAGTCGGCCAGAAGAAATAATATATATTGAGCAGACAGATACCCAGAATGAGAAGTCGGCCCAGGCAGTTAGCCAGAATTACTATAAATACAGGAGGCCAGTCTTCATTCTGGCAGGCAGTCTCATAATTGCAGAGCAACAACTTGTGCGCACTGCAGTGCCCAGTCCCTTGCACAGGTTTGAGGAGGGCTGCCATTGCAGCTGCTGCAGCTAGTAGATCACATTTGGCTTGGACTATCTCTTGGTTAGGGTTTGGACTATCTGATCAACTCTTGTTGATGCGTTATCCTTGGGGAAAGGTGTGCTACCCTTTGTTTGGCTATCTAGCCTAGGGTTTGCTTGCAAAGTGATTCTCTGTCAAAGTTAAGGTGCTCGGAGGGTGGCTTCGACCTATGGTTGGGTGACAATAGCATTGTCAATGGTAAAACGAGCACAATCTTTCATATTCTAACAAGGGAAAAGGAACTCTCGGCCTGAGGGAGGGAGAAAACTTCAATAGTAGGCTTAGGAAAGGGACCAACATGGGAAGAGGAGAATAAACCATCCCTCCACATGACAAAAGACACCGTATTTAAAAAATGAGAATCAAGAGCATGGGATGACAACATAGTTGTCATATCCATTGCATGTTTCGGGCTAAGTGTGACATTTTTCCTTGTTTGATGCCTCTCCCTTTGCAATGGTGACGACGCTACCAGTGGAGTATTGACCCGAGTCTCTGATACCATCACAACAACTTGTAACTCACGTGACCCATAAATACTCTTTTAAAGGGTGGGGCATCATAATTTCATTTTTCCTTGACTATCTCGAATCCTAACTCGGGGATCTCCATCAGCTCCTGCTCACCAGGAGCTTTCCAACACTCGTCACCATACTGAAATATGAGTTATGGTTTGCAAGTTATTGCCTCCCGAAGCTCTTTGGGCACTATTAGTTAAGGGCCACGTGGCATCCACGTGGGTCCATCTCATCCAGACTTCCCCGATGTCCCGTAGTTCCTAATGCTCCTGTATCTACGGTGGAGATCCATTCCCCATTAAATATGACGACGGATCTTCCTCCTTATTAAGGCATACACCCAGGGCTAATTCAATGTTTGGTAGTTCAACGCAGAGCGCCTCTTTTTGTCTGCGCACGAGACCTCCCAGAGTACCAAACTCCCGAAATCACGTGAGCTTGCCATGTGGCTCCAACCTTCGGGTCCTTCATTCCCTCTACAACACTACAGCCTAACTCTTTTGGAGCTCCTATCTCCCACATCTCAAATTTTCCAGAGGCCAAGTCTTCAGACTATCAGATTTGGCACCACGTGTCCTCTACCTGTCAACGGTTGAGAGTTACTTCATCGTTTGCGACTTCGGGGGTCTTCGCACTTTGAAGACTCTTGGCCAAGTTCCTCCAGTGTACCAAGTCTCTGGACTATTAGATCTTCTTCCATGTAGCCTCTCATCCAACGACTCTGGTCCAACAGATGACATTTGACAGGGAACAAGAGGGGGTCACGTGTTGCTCCACGACGTGTCCTAGTTGGTTTGGAAGCTAAGAGGGATTTCTAATGGAGTCCTTAGATTGATGGTTGAGAGGCATTCCGAGGATCGACGATCCATGTCACTTCGTAAATTTGACATTCGGGAGTTCGGCGTGTAACTTCTAGCTTTCTCCCAGAGCTTCGAACTTTGTACCATGCCTGGTCTATCGCCACGTGCACCTAGAGTTCACGACCAAGATTTACTCTGACTTGCAGAGCTTTGAGGAAACTTGGACATTCTTGTGCTTGCACTTTGATACCGCCGAATAGTCGAACCTATGGATAATCGTTGATTTGTGGGCATAGATCCTTCTACCCTCAACAGTCCAGATTACTTCACGAAACCGACATTCAAGAGTTTCGGCGTTAGACCACTCTTACTCTCCCGAAGTGGAACTTCGCCGAAGTATTTAGCACTACCCTCCTCACTAGGTTCGATCTAATGGCTGAGAGAGAGATTCCCAATGGGTCCCTAATCCACGGCTCTCATCAATTCATGATTCCGACCTTTAGTTGTTTTTTAGGGTTGTGACATCATATTTCTCGCAGCTTCGAATTCTCAGAGTTTCAAAGTCAGAATAACTTCACTCCTTTCAGGCTTAGCTTGGAGTTTCCAACCTTGGGTCATATGGAACCATATCGAGGTTCAGGGGCTACACTCAACATTTAGCCGAGATTTGATTAAGGTCATGGGCATGAGCTCTCAGTCACATGGGTGAAAGGTCTGAAGGAAGCACCCTTCTTTCACGGAGTTTGAACTTGACATTCCGGCTAAGGTAGACTCAAAAGGTCGAGAAGACTTAAACATTCAGTTAATCCTACCCCGACTTTTCTACAGACTCACATTTTATAAATCTCTAGTGGCTATTCTGAGATAAATAGAAATCCATGTAAATATAGCAGTTCACATAAGCAAATGAGCATTTCTAATAACTGATCAAACACTTTAAAACTTTAACCATAAACACAAACATTCAATCATCGCATCCATGGTATTACACAGAGCATGAAAATACTTATCAGAAAAACGTGAAGTGATTGTTGAAAGGGGTGCATGTTTCCTCCCAACCATAGTCACAACCACTCCTGATGGATTTACCACTGGCCACCCCTAGGCTAGAACATGATGCTCTAAGAGAGACTCTTTCCCCTTGCTCAATGATAGGCAGGGATGAAAGTTACTCTCCTCCTCCAATGGGATCTTGGCAACCAGTTTTCTCTATACCAAGCAAGGAGGTCTATGCGAGTACTTGCACAGTCACTCGTCAACCTCGTTTATCAGCTTGTAGAGAAACCCTTCCCATGGCTTCTTACAACCAAAACGAGCTTGCTTCTAAGTTTTCCTCTCAACTCTAGAATTAAACACTGCTCTCTTCTCTTCTTAAGATCGGTTTACTCTACTCTGCTTCCTTGCAGATATACCTTTGTCCCTCGAATTACTTCCTTTCTTGCCTTTCTCAACGAGGTAGTGTGGGTCTAAATCCCAACTCGTGGTCAGGTCTGGAAGACTTATAGATGGGTACCCTGCCCCATCTCCTAATTAACTCTTAAGGAGGCCTTCCATCTACCAACCTGTTTGGTAATTCATTTATGAGTCAGAGCACTGTTGAAAAATTACATCCAGTAAGTACTGGTTTGGTGAGGGTCATCTCAACCATTCTTGATTTCCCTCACCATCTCTCTCGTAACATCCATGGTCTATCTTGGAAAACTCTCCCCATTCAATAGTTGTGCAACACATATCCAATTTCTATTAATTAACAAAAAATACATACATTGACAATTTTATACAAGGCTTCATCAAATCAAACATTCGCACATATCTAGTCCGCCATAATCTCTTGGCTAGTTATAGTTATAGTTATATTTAGAAACTGGGGGAAACATATGTATTACAACCTCCTCCCCCTTAAAGGAATATCATCCTCGATGTTCTATCTGTCGATGTGCTCTGTATGTACATAAGTAAACAAAAATGGATATGCATGTTTCATGGAATCCTCTATTTCCCATGTAGCCTCATCTAGGCCAAAGTGTTTCTACTCCACCTTGACATGTGCAATGGTTTTGTTCCTGAGTGGGGTTTCCTTCCTGTCTATTGTGCATTGAGGTTCTGGCAATAATTCTCCCTCAGGTTCCACCTGAATCACAGACCAGTCAATAATAAGATTATAATCATGTACATATTTCTTTAATAACGAAACATGGAAAACATTATGTGCCTTCACTGTGGGATGAATTGCTAGCCTATAGGCTACCCGTCCCACTCTATCCAACACTTCAAAAGGTCCACAATACCAAGGTACCAGCTTGGCACAATCTCCCATCCTTAAAGAGATTTTTCTGGGTCTAACTCAGAGATACACATGATCCCTTGCTTTGAATTCTCTAGGAGTTATTTTCCTTTCTGCATAGCTCTTTTGTCTATCCTGGGCTATTTTTAGATTCTGTCTAATCTTAATTACTTATTGTTCCATTTCCTTTAGCATATCTGGTCTGATTGTAACTTTTTCTACTGGGCTATTCCAAATGATTGGAATGTTGCACTGTCTTCCATAGAGGGCTTCAAAAGGGCTCATTTTTAATGACTCTTAATAGTCATTGTTTTAGGCAAATTATACCAGTGGTAGGTAGTCTTCCCACTTCTTGGGTTGATGCATTACATTCATCCTCAACATGTCTTCCAACACTTGGTTTACCCTCTCTATCTTCCCATCAATTTGAGGGTGATAGGCTGTACTAAAGAGCAATTTTGTTTCAAAACCAAGAAATAGAGATTTCCAAAAGTTTGAAGTAAATTTTGTATCTCCATCGTATATAATTTCTTTAGGCATGCCATGCAGTCTAAAATCTCCTTCATGAAAATACAACAACATTTATTACCTTGCAAGTTGACTTGACGGGTATGAAGTGAGCAACCTTGCTCAGTTTGTCCACGACTACCATGATGGCATCGTTTTGTTTGGTTGATTTTGATAATCCTGTGATGAAATCCATGGAGATGGTTTCCCATTGCCATTTGAGAATTGGTACCAGTTGGTGCCGGTGCTCAACCTTGACTTATTGACATTCTAGAAACTTAGCTAAGTAATCAACTATGTCATTTTTCAGTTCAGTTCAATAAAATAGTTTCCTAGTGGTCGTGATCATTTTCTGATAACCAAGATGACCAATATATGGTATTTTCTGTAGTTCATCCATTACGAACCTCTTCAAGTTGTCACAATTCAGAATATACATTCTTCCCTTGTAAGTTAGCAGTCAATCATTAAACATCTGATAGCCTTCGTACTTCATCCCTCTGGGCTCTTGCTTTAGGTATGATGTCACGGTCTTGAAAAATGCATATGTTTCTTGTGCACTTTTGACTCTCTCTTTGATGTTTGATTCACTGGCGCTTACAAATGCCAAGTGAACCACTTTCATACTTCTACTAAGGGCATCAACCACCCTATTCTCCTTTCCTTTGATATGTTTGATTTCAAAATTAAACTCACTAAGGAGATCCATCCACCTAGCTTGTCTCACATTGAGTTTTGGTTGGTCAAACAAATATCTCAACCCACTGTGGTCTGTCATAAGCACAAATCTTCTACCTAAAAGGTAATGCCTCCACATTTTTAAAACATGCACTATGGCAGCCAATTCCACATTGTGGGTCACATAATTGACTTCGTGCTCATTCAATTTTTTGGATTCGTAGCAAATCACATGTCCTTCTTGCATAAGGACTCCTCTAAGCCCTTCCTTGTAGGCATCTGTACACACAAGGAAGTCCTTGTTTGGGTCTGCAATCTTCAACACAGGCGCATTGGTTAGAAGGTATTTCAGCTCTTGAAATCTTTCTTCACATTCTGATGTCCAAATGAATTTAACCCCGTTTTTCTAAAGGGAGGTGATTGGGAAACCAATCTTGGAGAATCCCTTTATGAACCTCCTATAGTATCCAGCTAGGTCCATAAAGGATCTAATATCAAATACATTCTTTGGGGTAGGCCAATCCATGATGGCTTTAATCTTGTCAGGATCAACTGCCACTCCTTCCTCATAAATAACATGGCCTAAGTAATGGACTTGTCTCTGGAAAAAGTCACACTTACTAAGCTTAGCATAGAGTTGATGTTCGCTCAGTACTTGAAGTACTAGCTTGAGATGTTCTTCATGCTCTTCCCTATTCTTGGAATATATTAGGATATCATCAATGAAAACCAACACAAACCTATCCAAGAACTTTCTGAGTACATTATTCATTAAACACATAAAATTGGTTGGTGCGTTGGTAAGCCCAAATGGCACCACCACAAATCCATAGTGACCATATCTTGTCGTAATGACTATATTGTGGATGTTTTCAACTTTAATTCATACATGATGGTATCCAGACCTCAAGTCAATCTTGGAGAAGATTGTAGCACCCCTTAATTGGTCAAACATGTCATCGATCTTTGGTAAGGAATACTTGTTCTCGATGGTCATCCTATTGAGTGGTCTATAATCTATGCACAATCTAAGCGTGTCATCCTTCTTTTTCAAAAACAAGGTTGGCGCTCCCCATGGAGATACACTAGGTCAAATGTAGCATTTGTCCCACATCTCCTTTAGTTATAGTTTGAGCTCAACTAGCTCTAGTGTACTCATTCTATAGGGTGTTCTAGACATTGGCACTGCTCCTCGTACAAGTTCTATTGAAAAGTCAATATCCCTTCTTGGAGGTAGAACTAACACCTCTTCTAGGAATACATCTTTATATTCTCTTGATATGGGATGGTCCTCTAGGCTGGGTTTGTTGTTCTCGATAGAGTTAAGAACTTGTATTTCATACAAGTGACATCCCTTTCTGCAATACTTCTTCACTTGGAGGGCTGATATTTGTCTCACTGAGACAGGATTTCGAATCCCTTGTAGGGTTATCCTTCTTCCTTCTCCATCTTCACACTCTAAAATTTTGTTGTAACAGTCCAACTTGGTTTTATGGGCAGCCAACTAGTCCATTCCAATCAGCAAGTCATAATATCCTAAAGGAAGTATGTTTAGGTTCGCTTAGGTGGGCAATCCATTTATAACGAATTGGCATGCTGGTTTGGCCTCTATTACTTTTCTTTTGGTTTCAGTGGCTAGTTGTACCAGCCATGATTTAACATGTTTAACTTGTTGTAATTTACATTTCTCAACAGCTTGCTGGGCAATATAACTCAAATTAGAACCAGGGTCAATTAAAATGGAAACATGATGGTTGGCAATCGTACCTTCCATCTCCACCATTGAAGCTTGGTGGCAAGGTTGTCTATTATCCAAGGCTACATAAATTTGTGGCATGCTCCTAGCCACATCATTGACTGTGGTCGCCTCTTGGATGTTGTAGACCCTCTTATTGTTCTGCTACCTATGTGGATAGTCCCTCAATATGTGTTCTTCTCCAGAACCCCAACATTACAAGGGTTTTCTCTTTGCTTTATCAGTTTTACTAGGGACTGCTCCAAATGGTTTATTTCCACTCTGGGATGGAAAATTTTGTTGACACACACTTCTGGAAAGAAGGCTCATCCTAGAGATTTTCCCATGGTTCTTAAATATTGAAGATTTAAACCCCTTCTTCTTGAATCCCAAATTGTTTCTCTTCTTCCAGTCTTCATGGGGTTCGTCTTACTCTTGAATTTCTCATAGCAATACCTTGCCTTTCTAATAACATCCTCTAAAGTCTTTGGCTCATCAAACTCAATTCTGTCCTGGTAGGACTAAGGTAATCCACTAACAAATCGTTGCATATTCACTTTTTTCATCCTTTATGTAGCGCATGTACCTCATAAGCTCGAGAAATTTGTTGAAATATTCACCTATGGTGAGTTGTCCCAAGTTGAGTTCATAGAACTCCTTGGTCTTCCCATCAAAGTACTTTTCTGATAGATACTTCTTCTTGAAGTATTTCTCAAATTGTTTCCATGACAAGTCCTTCTCATGGATTCCTTTCACATTCCTAAGGTCCCAACAAATGGAAGCCTTCCCATTCAGGTTGAAAATGGCTCTCTAAATTAATTCTTCAAGCCAAGTAGCCAAACTTCTGCTTCTCCCCCCTTCTTAATCTCTCCATCGAAGGTGGGAAATTTGGCTTTCTTGAATTCTTTAGGGTCATGAATCTTGGACTGTTTCCTCTTCTTTCTTCTTGTCTGGGAATAGGAACTAGTTTTGCCACTAGAATATTCCTTGGAGTTGTCAGAGTCCTGAAAGCAATATTCCAATGAATGTCTCTTGGCCCCGTGTTGGGCCTTCCTTGAGGCAATCTTCCTAGTGTGGCCACCTTCAAGACCATGCTTTTGTATCTAAAGTGGGCTTGGATTTTTCTTAGTATGATGCCTATCCACATGACTAATAGCTGGACCATCTTGCAGTTGCCTTTGTATGTTTAATAGACTTTAGAGTAGGACTGCATTAATTTCAGTCTGCTTTTCTTGCACCTTTATCAACCTTTCATTGTCAGCCTTACAACTTTGTAATTCTGCCATGAGGCTTCTTACTGTTTCGGCCAAATCTAGAGGGGTTTCCACCGCTCTCCTTTCATCATATTCTTCCTCTCTATTGTGGGAGATTTCCCCCAACTCATGGTGTGTCACCATCCTTTACACTGTAGTTTTCCTGATGTTCACTGAATGCTTGAGTGTTAATAAAACATTTATTGTTAGTTAATGATTTACCAATTTATGAATAACACATAGCATTGCAGAGTGAAGTCAACTTCTTTATTTGGAAACATTAGCAACATACAGTGCAGATTTCCAAAACAATAGAAGGTTTCATTTCTCTTTTTAGTAGAGCTTCAGAAAAGTTTCTTATAGAAGGGGGTAAGGTAGGGTGTTACCCCTTAAAGTTCTCTAATAATATTCTTATACGACTCGTGCATGAGCCCAAGCAGACCAAGTGTTGTTGCCATGCTCTGATGCCAATTTGTAACACACCCGACCCCTAAATACTCTTTTAAAGGGTGGGGTATCATACTTTTATTTTTCTTTAACTATATTGAATACTAACTCTGGGATATCCATC
>JASDQU010105431.1:104064-120241 GCA_032191745.1 Picea mariana | reverse complement strand
AAAGAAGCATGAAGTTTCTCTTCCATACAAGGAAGACTATCAGGGAAAATGTTGTAAGAGAAGAGCCATTCCTATGAATGTTGAATACCAAAGATTGTGTGTAGAAGAAATTAAGGGTCTCCTTAATAAAGGGCTCATCAGAGAATCTACTAGTCCTTGGAATTGCTATGGGTTCTATGTGAACAAACATTCTGAACAAGTAAGAGGCATTCCCAGACTAGTAGTAAATTACAAGCCTTTAAATAAAGTTTTGGTTGATGACACATACCCTATCCCAAACAAGACTAGTTTGGTTACAAGGATTGCTGGTGAAAAAATATTTTCAAAGTTTGATATAAAGTCAGGATTTTGGCAAGTGGCTATCAAAGAGGAAGATAAATTTAAAACAGCCTTCAATGTCCCAGTTGGACATTATGAATGGAATGTTATGCCATTTGGCCTAAAGAATGCACCATCCAAATTTCAAAGGGTCATGGATGATACACTAAAGCCCTACTTTGATTGGCTTATTGTATATATTGATGACATACTTGTGTTTTCATCCTCTGTGGATCAGCATTTTAAACATCTCAAGAAATTTCTGCAAATAGTCAAGCAAGCAGGCCTAGTATTTTCAAAAAAGAAACTTGAAATCAAGTATCTAGGCCATACTATAAAAAATGGAGAACTTACTCTACAGACACATGCTGTAGAATTTGCTGACAAATTTTATTAGAAAATAACTGAAAAAGTTCAGTTACAAAGATTCTTGGGTAGTTTAAATTATATCAGTCATTTTTATAAAGGTTGTGCCCAAGATAGGAAATTATTAAATGACAAGTTGAAAAAAGACCCTAGTACTTGGATTGAAGCACATTCTCAGGCAGTCAGAAATATAAAAGCCAAGGCCAAAAATCTTCCAATATTGTATATTAGTGATGATGACCTCCCTAAAATAGTTGAAACAGATGTTAGCAACATTGGGTGGGTAGCGGTCCTCAAACAAATCAGGTACTAGGGAAACAAGAAAAAGGAAGAAATTATCCAATTTGCTTCAGGTCTTTGGCAAACAGCTGAGAAAAATTACTCAGCTCTAGATAAAGAAATAAAAGCAACATTAAATGCTATTCACAAGTTTGAGATATTTCTTATTTATAAGAAATTTATTTTAAGAACTGATGCTGCTGCCATGAATAAAGTCTTTAATAAAGACATTAAATCTCCTGGTGATGCTAAATTTGCTAGGTGGCAAGCTTTGTTTAGCAATTTTGATTTTTTTGTGGAACATATTAAAGGTACTACAAACTCCATCCCAGATTTCCTAAGCAGAGAATACTTACAAGCTTCTTGTATGATAATCTTTGTTCAACTCAGAAATGGAGAAGAAACACTTGTAAACATTCTTGATTCTCTAAATTGGGAAATATATGAATCTGAATGGAGACCACATTGGGAATTAAGAAGCACCAAAATATTGACTCAAACAACCCAGCTTGCATATTCAAATTTAGTACCAGAAATACGATCAAGGAGAGTTTCAAATGTGTTAGCTCTCATCATTGCCAGAGCTACACAAAAAGTAGTTGAAGCACAAGAAGCTTTAACTAACAACTTTCATGATATTGATCTCATTTGGGATATCAGGGACAATCTGGGAAATAATCAACAATATTTTTTCCTCAATAGACCAAGATTATTATATCATTGGCCTGAAAGAAATCCATAAATCTATTTCCCAAAAACTGATTATAATTACTCATCCTACAAAGAGCTGTGGTGGAATTTTATCCAACAAGAAGAGTTTTTAACTCTAACCAAATTTGGAAACATTAACACAGGTACAGCAGGAAGAACACCTCTTTGGCTTGTAGATTGGTGGAAAGATTTTGGCCTAAACAAAGGTGCAGTTGATCCAAGAATCTTAAGTTCTATATCTCCCTTGCAATCAATCCAAAATCTTTTTGAATAAGGACCAAATGAAGGCGAGATGTTATGTCACTTCATACGTAATCATTTCCAATGGGCTGTCAAAGTAAAGACCATCATTCAAATCATGAATGGCCAACCTTTCATTGCACGGAAAGTATATACAAAGATGTGGGACACTCTAAATTATGAACAAAGGTTTTTAACCCATATCGAAAATGACTAATATATGATTTCAAGACATCTTCAAGTCTAACTGGCTGACAGTGGTGTCAGTCGGTTTCCGTGGGTTGACGTTACCAACCTCCACAGTGTACTTCAAGTCTAATTGGCCAACAGTGGAGCCAATCGGGTTTAGTGGGTTGACGTGACCAATATCCACTTTGTAATAAAATAATGAGCATCTTGGAAACTTGGAGCACTTCTCCAACTTTTGGTGTGTTTGACCCGCATTTCCAAGATTCCTCCATACGTGTCTTATAGAGTGTGACATCTGACAGGGAATCTTGCACGACTACCTTGCCAGATCTAAAGTATGATTTACTTTTCTTAGTGGAGAATAAAGTTATGATTTGGTCGGAAGAATCTTGCACGATTTCTACCACCAAATCTCTAAAAGCAGATTGAGTGGCAGACATGTAGGGTCCAATGTCTTGTTGAGTCTCATTGATGAAATGATTCTCTTCTCTACAAATATGTATATAAGAAGAAGAGGAGTTCATTCTAGGGGAGGAGTTTTTCAGAGTCAGTCAGTCTGTAAGTTGTCCGAGTCTTTCTAAAGCTCCCTTCTGTCTGAGCTTTTGAGTCATTATGTGTGTCTGCAAGTTTGCATAAGTCTGTAAGTGTGTGAGCGAGTAAGAGCATTATGCTATGAGAATCCTTCTCATATTGTATACCCTAGATTTAGAACTTCGACTCTCTGTGTTTAATATAAAGACTTCGGCAAGCATTTATGAAATCTGAATGTTGTCTCCTATTGTGCATCTGTTAAATACTCTCATTTCTATTTGCCTACTATTGCAATCTGTGTGCCTTGAGAGATTATGGTATCCGATGTTCTCTCAAGTGAAAGATAAATCTATGGAGGAAAGTTGTGTCGAGGTTCTCTTAGGTCCTGGAGCACTTGTGTAAGTCCCGCTAGGCAGGTGGTCGCTAAGGGCAATTTATGGTGTTGGGTTGTTCAAAGGTTCGCTAGGAGTTTTCTTTAGGAGCATATAAGGTTCAACTTGGGGTTCGCCGGGATAACTGGATTGGTACCGCAGAGAGTAGCAAGACGTAGAAGGTCAAGTAGCAGAAGAAAGACAGACGCATGAGAAAGATTCATCTTCAAGCTTCATTCTCCGTTGGAGGAAGCCTCTGAGTCACAAATGGTATCAGAGCCATGAAACCATTTTCACGTCGGGTATGATAACAAATCTCTCACTCTGTTAAGTTTGTTTTTTTTAAATAAAAGAAAGAATCCAGAGTCATATCAAGAGTCTAGGGCCTTTGAAAGACAAGGTTTCCACTCTTGCGACTCTCTAAAGCCATATCAGAAGTCGCAGGCCTTTGAAAGACAAGGTTTCCACTTCTGCGACTTCCTGACAGAGTAACTAGTTTCTACCTGAGCAGTCGACCAGGAGCCTATATGACATTCTCTCTCTCCGGAGTAGAGGACTAAGATTAAATGCCCTTCTTTTCTATGATGTTATAGTTATCTCTCCTATAACACATGGATTCTTCAATTTCTTTCCGGGAATTACAAAATGCTGAGGATCAAAGTACATCTGGAAGAGACTCTATTAGCAGTCTAGAATCTATGTTTGAAAATAGTAGGTCCCACAGTCTAAATTATGCCAGCATTGAAGAGGTAGAAACTCAACCTCAAGCTGCCTGGAAATTACCCGCTATATCCCCCAGCCAAGTCTATAAATACCTAAATATGTTTCATCTCAAGGTTGTTTCTAGGGTAATTGTGAAGGAATCAGTAAGTCGAATACAACAAAATAGTGATGTCAGTTAGACTATTTCCCTAATAAATGTCAAAGAAGTCCAAAATGAAGCCAAAAAACATGGAACAAATTATCTCCATTTTGGATGTATCAGAGTTGGAATTAGTCCGATGGTTCATAAACGCATTGATTCCTATGCTCTATGTACAGTCAGGGATATGACACACAACAAATTCACTGATTCATTGATAGGTGGGATTGTAGCCCCTCTTTCTAATGGTCCTGTTTATTTTGATTGTTTTCCCAACTTTTCTATATATAATTTTGATGATAACCTTGGAGATATTTTGAAACTCCAAATTAGAACTACTAGATTTGATATGTGTCAAACTAGAACAAATATATCCATACAAACTAGGGGATGTTTTAGACATACCAATACTTTATTTCCTGCGGTTTTGCATACCCCTACCCGAACCTCTCAATCCAGTACTTTGGTGCTAACTAACCCATTAAATCAAAAAATGGAGCATCAAACAATTAGGTGGGAAAATCTTTCTTTCCCCACAGACTGGGTTATTGATACACCAAAAGTTCCAATTTCAAGGGCAATCACATATGCCCAAACAAAAGAATCTGCATCCTCCGCAGTCATTTCTTTTCCACAAAAATCTCTATTTCGAAACAACTCTTCAGTTTCTTCTTCGTCATCCACTTCATCCTTCTGTTTACATCCTTCACTCCACTCTTTAGCAAATTCTATTGGTCATGTTCCTTTTGCAGTTCAATGCCTAGATTGTGGGAAATTAGTCACTCTATCCACTCTCTCTACATTCAAAGAAGAAGACCAATTACAGTTTGAACATGTCAATCATAATCCACGAACTAACCTTCCACCTCCACATTCCACTACAAAAGAACCCTGTCCACACCCATAGTGTTCTGATTTTCCTTTCCCTCATGAACCACATGTTCTTGTCATAAGAACAAATTCTTGTACAAAAATTAACAGAAGATGTCAAGTAATTATACCACTTGACCTTAAAAGGCCATCCGTACCAGAAATCGAGAAATTTCTCTCTTTGATGGTTGGTTGTAAAAAACAGAAAGTCAATTCAAAATGGATGAAAGCAATGTTAAATTGGGATCTATTTACTCATCCATGTGCAGAAAACTTTGCTTCAAGTAGCTCAAATGAAGAAAAATTGAGCTTATCAAAAGAATGGAAAGATTATATGGATGAAAAGGATATGTCCATTTCCTCTTATGAATGGAGGACTAAGGGAAAAATTTTGAACCTAATAAATTGCTCTAAAAAAGCTTTGGAACCATGTTCAATTAAGCCTATACGTTGTTCTGTCCAGACACTCTCCCTCTCAGATTTGGGCAAAGAAATAGGTAAACTTAAAAAGTTTATCAAAGAATAAGAAAACACGACAGAACAAGAAGAAGAGCAAGTATTTCTAATTCAACATAAAAAAATTCCATATCCTTATGGATTTAAAAATCCAAGGAATGCCTTTTCATTTGAAGACTCTGCTAGATACAGGATCTGACCTAAATCTTTTGAATAAGGAAATTATTCCTGTAAATTTCTGGCAAAAAACTCAAGCAAGTGCTGTTGGACTTGGAAATATTCCAACAGAAATCTCCTTTCAAATTCCTGAGGCAACCCTCTGCTTCAAACAATATTGTCTGCACCTAAAATTCCTTCTAGCCGATATCCCTATAGCTTGTATCTTGGGGATGCCATTCTTTACAGCAGTTGAACCCCATGGATCCACTATGCTAGAAAATAATAGACCTGGCTATTTTATTAGCAGTCCCTCTGCGTCTGAAAAAAATAAAGTTACTATAAAACTTCCTTTTGTGCCTGTCCCAAGGATATCCAATATGGTACAAACCATAAAAAATAAAATCCTCAAAATTGAAGAATTAAAGGGAAAGCAATCCGGGATAAGAATAAGAGAGCAGTTAAGCCAAAATCAAGTTCAACAGAAAATCCTTCTGTTGAGACAAGAATTCATTGATCAAGTATGCTCAGAGAATCCCACAGCCTTTTGGAAGTAAAAGAAGCATGAAGTTTCTCTTTCATACAAGGAAGACTATCAGGGAAAACCTTGTAAGAGCAGAGCCATTCCTATGAATGTTGAATACCAGAGATTGTGTGCAGAAGAAATTAAGGGTCTCCTTAATAAAGGACTCATCATAGAATCTACTAGTCCTTGGAATTGCTATGGGTTCTATGTGAACAAACATTATGAACAAGTAAGAGGCATTCCGAGACTAGTAGTAAATTATATGCCTTTAAATAAAGTTTTGGCTGATGACACATACCCTATCCAAAACAAGACTAGTTTGGTTACAAGGATTGCTGGTGTAAAAATATTTTCAAAGTTTTATCTAAAGTCAGGATTTTGGCAAGTGGCTATCAAAGAAGAAGATAAATTTAAAACAGCCTTCAATGTCCCAGCTGGACATTATGAATGGAATGTTGTGCCATTTGGCCTAAAGAATGCACCATCCAAATTTCAAATGGTCATGGATGATACACTAAAGCCCTACTTTGATTGGCTTATTGTATATATTGATGACATACTTGTGTTTTCATCCTCTGTGGATCAGCATTTTAAACATCTCAAGAAATTTCTGCAAATAGTCAAGCAAGCAAGCCTAGTATTTTCAAAAAAGAAACTTGAATTATTCAAAACAGAGATCAAGTATCTAGGCCATACTATAAAAAATGGAGAACTTACTCTACAGACACATGTTGTAGAATTTGCTGACAAATTTCCTAACAAAATAACTGAAAAAGTTTAGTTACAAAGATTCTTGGGTAGTTTAAATTATATCAGTCATTTTTATAAAGGTTGTGCCCAAGATAGGAAATTATTAAATGACAGGTTGAAAAACGACCCTAGTCCTTGGACTTAAGCACATTCTCAGGCAGTCGGAAATATAAAAGCCAAGGCCAAAAATCTTCCAATATTGTATATTAGTGATGATGACCTCCCTAAAATAGTTGAAACAGATGCTAGCAACATTGGATAGGGAGAGGTCCTCAAACAAATCAAGCACCAGGGAGACAAAAAAAAGAAAGAAATTATCCAATTTGCTTCAGGTCTTTGGCAAACAACTGAGAAAAATTACTCAGCTCTAGATAAAGAAATAGAAGCAACACTGAATGTTATCCACAAGTTTGAGATATTTCTTATTTATAAGAAATTTCTTTTAAGAACTGATGTTGCTGCCATGAATAAAGTCTTGAATAAAGACATTAAATCTCCCAGTGATGCTAAATTTGCTAGGTGGCAAGTTTTGTTTAGCAATTTTGATTTTTCTGTCGAACATATTAAAGGTACTACAAACTCCATCCCAGATTTCCTAAGCAGAAAACACTTACAAGCTTCTTGCATGATAATCTTTGTTCAACTCAGAAATGGAGAAGAAACACTGGTAAACATTCCTGATTCTCTAAATTGGGAAATATATGAATCTGAATGGAGACCACATCGGGAATTAAGAAGCACCAAAATATTGACTCAAACAACCCAGCTTGCATATTCAAATTTAGTACAAGAAATACGATCAAGGAGAGTTTCAAATGTGTTAGCTCCCATCATTGCCAGAGCTACACAACAAGCAGTTGAAGCACAAGAAGCTTTAACTAACAACTTTCATGATATTGATCTCATTTGGGATATCAGGGACAATCTGGGAAATAATCAGCAATATTTTTGCCTCAACAGACCAAGATTATTATATCATTGATTTAATGTATTTATTGATAACCAATTATAGTTTGTTTATTAATAATAATAAAATTCATTCATATAAGTTACTGATGCCCAAGACTTAATATAGGTTAGGTCGTAGTACTTCTAAGTATAACATTTCTTTTGTAGTTTGTAAATCTTACCATCATAGGTATACTGTTAATTAAAAAACGTGAGAAGGACCTTTGTACTTTGTATTTATTTTTCTATACTTTAGAGAAACGATCTGATTTTGATCGTTCTAGAGTTTCGAACTGTCAATAAATTCTTTTCAAGGCTTCCGTTTAAGGGCTTGATTAAATTATGAAATTATCATCTTAGTGCTTATTAACGCAACATATAATATTGTTATAATTAAAAAACAATTGCAGAAAACTTTAACCAACGATTATATCAATTACCGAATTTTGAAAACAATTTAACCTTCATGTATTATGCTTAACTATTATAATCCAATTCAACTTATTAAAACATAATTGTCTATAAAATAAAAAATAGTGTGCATCGTTCCAGATTAAATATTTAACAGCCTTTTCAGAAATGAATCCAGATAACAATATCGTTCTTCATCAGTAATCATAATACCGTTTACAAAAGGGCCTAATCCTCAAGCTATTGAATCATGCATATAATGCAATACCTACAAGTTAAATATTGTCTCAATCTAGTCATTGGGTACTGGCGTATTTAACACAAGTTTATTCAAACAAGAGTATTCTTTCTGGAAATAGTATATATCATCTTCTGAAATATTTCAATTTCAACCTTTGATCTATGCATATGATAAGAAAAACATAAATTTTTATTGCATGAAAATATCTTGAATTTCATTCATTAATCAACTTAACTTTAAGAACTACATATAAACAATTTTACAAGAAGGATATCTCAATCATTTAATTTTCTTCGCATAAGGATGAATTTCGATATAAAATTTACAGAGGTAATATATTGATCAATCAAACAGTCCAATTCACAATCATAATATCAAATCTACATTCATAGTACAATAATAACTATAACAGAAATATCGTAACCCGAAACTTGTTGATTTGTGAGATTATCTCCAATTCGAAGCTTGTAGTTGTCCTCTTTGCTTCCACATGATAATCCACTTGTTGATTTGTGAGATTATCTCCAATTCGAAGCTTGTAGTTGTCCTCTTTGCTTCCACATGATAATCCAAGAACTTCATCAGTACCTCCAGCCAATGCTAGGGGTACTCTTCTTCCCCCCTAGCCCCCACACACATGGAAAATTAAAACAATTAGCTCAAGATTTCCCTAGCAAGGAGAGACTTCCACCTCTTGCACAAACTTAAATCCCAACTCACACAAGTAAACTTAGTCAACAGAAATTTCAGCAACATTTCATTCATCCAACAATAGGGTAATTCATCTCTTCCTCACCATTCATTACATAGAAAAATTCACCTTGAGACATGTCATCTCATGCACAATTAGCTAACTTTTTAATAATTGAATTAAAGATTATTCACCCACAACACATGTCACACTTTCCTCAAGTTGCACATGTTAAATTCCTTTTTAGATTAAATAATAAGGCATTTTCCTTTACACCCACAATTAGTTCCTACATTTCCTCCTGGTTGTCTCTTAGTTCCCCAATTCTTCTTTTATTGTGTCCCCTAACTATTTTACATTTGGATTTTGATTAGAACTCTTCTCTTAGTTAGTATTTTAGTGGTTGATTAACTTAGGATACTAACTCTATGTTGACAACCCATTCTCTCATGATTATATTTTCTCTTAAATAAAAATTATTTTTTATTTTTTTCATGCACACATTGTGCACATGTCTAGATTTTTAATCCTATTCTCCATTATCTGAAGTTTATTTGTCTAATCTCCTTTAGACCCAATCCTACCATTTATAGGATTTTATTAAGTGTACAATTAACTTATATTTTAATATGTTTTCTTTCAAGTTTAACATAAGATCATATAAATTCATTTCTCCTTTCTATCAGCCTTAATTAATTGTTTTTGTTTTATAAGAGGTCTAAGTTTTCACTATATTTTCCAAGGTCTTTTAGATTTTAATTGACTCACCATTTATTCATGCGACATGCCCTTCAAGAAGCAACTCCATGCTCCAAGGGTGCCACCTGCCATTGACTAGTTTGAAAGTTTTCCGACTCTTGAAGTCAATACTCCATTGGTTGACCTTGTGTGAGACTAAGGGATAACTGAGAAATAAGGTACCCACCTTATTGTGCGCCCCTCAAAAATATCCGTGAGTGATTATCTCAGTCCGCCCTCACGACATCGTAGGAACAAGGTAGTCATTAACCTTAGTTCAGGTCATGACGATAGTGCTAATAGCCTGTGACAGGAACGTTGCCACACCTCTCCCTCATCAATCTGGTATATGTGCATGACCCCTTTACTCCATATGTGAGTCGTATTAAAAAGCATCATCGTTACTGCATCCTTTGACAAAGATAACATCAATAACTCATATACATAATATCCATAACTGAATCATCATATAACACATGTGTGATAATTAAAATACTCATAATCAAATAAAATCCACTCCCTGATTTAATCTGGAGTCTAAGGAAGTCTGTCCATGTCATCAACATTCTCTTCATGTAGTGTTTCCTGCACACTCAAGAACCTCATCATAATACATGTCAATGCTATACCTCAATATAACTAACATATAAGTCTTACTACTGAATCATAGTCTAAACATATAAATCAAACTAATAATCATAATGTACCATGTTTAACCAGATCGCTTGCACACAAGTGTCTTCAAAGAATAAGTCAATGTATAAATGTGATCAGTTGAACTGGATGTTACATACACTCCCTCTTGTTTTAAACTTCATCCCAAAGTTTGTACAATCTAACAATGAAAGCAATAAATATAGCTGATACTAATCTATATATCAACTATCAAAATGAATATGGAAACTGTTGATGCATCTCATATGTGTCCTCCCAAGTCACAGAATGTGGACTATAATTGTCCCACTATACCTTGACCTAATAGAATATTTGATGTCTTAGTTTTCAAGAACGATGGTCCAATATGCGGATTGGTTCCTCTATGAGAGAAACCTCATCCGATACCTACATAGAACTCATGTCAAAAACATGTGACATATCTGAAATACAATGACATAAAACTGAAACATGAAATACATCATAAAGACACCTCAAAGAATCAGGTAAGGCTAGTTGGTAAGCCATGATTCCTTTATTTTATACAACTTCAAAGGGTCCCACAATCCTTGGAGAGAGTTTAACACCCTTACCAAAATTAATCGAACTCTTGTGCAGCTTCACCCGAAAAAATACTTATCACCAACCTAATAACTACGGTCTATACGATGCACATCCACATAATGATTTTGTCGGTATTGAGCTTCTTTAATCCCTTTCCTTATGGATTGCATTTGATATTCCATTTTTTGGATTACTTATGGTCCCACCAAGACCCTATCCTCTAGTCGATCCCAACTTAAAGGTGTTCTACACAGTCATCCATATAGAAACTCAAAAGGTGCCATCTTTATCGTACTTTGATAATTGTTGTTGTATGCAAACTATAATAATGGTAAAAATTCTTCCCAACATTTATGTTGATCCATCACATACATTCAAAGCATATCCTCTAAATTTTGATTTGTTCTTTTCGTTTTTCCATTTGTTTTGGGGTGATATGTTGTACTAAAAATTCAATTGCCTTCCCAAAGCCTCTTGGAAACTAGTCCAAAAACATACAGTGAATATCGACCCTCTATAAGATATTATCTTCCTTGGTAAACCATGCAATATTACAATTTCATTAACAAAAATTCTAGTTATGTCTGGTGCTTGATACGTTGTACGAACTGGAATAAAATGTGCACTCTTCGTCCAAGTGTCGACGACTACAAAAATAGAATCATGTCTCCTTGTCGTCAATGAAAATCCAACAATAAAATACACCGATATAACTTCCCATTTCGACTCAAGAATCGCATGTGGTTGTAATAAACCCACTGGATATCTATGTTCATCTTTCACTTGCTGACATTCAAGACATATTGATACATAGTTAACTATATCTATTTTCATTCCCTTCCAAAAGAATAGTGGCTTAAGATCTGCCTTCATCTTCGTGACTCCAGGATGAGCTATATACACCGCTCAATGAGCTTCATTCAAAATTAATCTTCTCAATTCGTCATTTGGTGGTACATAAATTGTGCTATTATATCTTAAAAGTCTGTCATTATCCAAAGAATAGCCCTCATATCTAGGTATCATCATCACATCTTGTCTGGTATTGTCTTTTACTTCCTTGTACCAATCATCATCAATCTGCAATGCTAAAATATTTTCTGGAAGATTCATCTTTAGTGGTATTACTGAGAAAATGTGAGGTATCCGAATCAATGCATCTGCTACTCTATTAAATGTTCTTTTGATATAAGTGATCTCAAAATCGTATTCACTTAAAAGTTCCAACCAATGCCTTTGTCGCATGTTCAAGTCACTCTCAGTAATAATGTGTTGCAATCCACAATGATCAGTTCTTAACTCGAATTTTCATCCAATAAGGTAATGTCTCCAAAATCTTAAGGCATAAACAAGCCCTAACAATTCCAAGTCGTGACTAACATAATTTTCTTCGTTTCTTCTTATCGTCCTTGAAATATATGTGATAATTCGACCGCCTTGCCTTAATACTCCGCCCAATCCTTCCTTGGATGTGTGTGTTCATACCAAGAATTCCTTGTCCATATCTGAAACCTTCAATACCAATGTTTCCATTAATAACTCCTTAATTTTATGAAATGCTTCCACGAATTTCTCTGTCCATACGAATTTCTTATTATTCTTTTGTTATTCTGTAATTGGATTTGCTATCTTTTAAAATTCTTCTACAAAGCATCGATAGTAACTTGCTAATCCCATAAAAATACGTACTTCTTGCACATTCGTCAGTGCTATCCATTCCATAATATCCTCAACTTTCATTGGATCCACAACGATACCTTCTCTAGAAATAATGTGTTCCAGATAATGATTCTTTGTCTGATAAAACAAACATTTCAAGAGCTTTCCGTACAACTTGTTTTCTCTTAAACACTGCAACACTAATCTCAGGTGTTCGTCATTCTCCTCTCTTATCTGATATTAAATCAATATAGTGTCAATAAATACATGTACGAACTTATCCAAATACTTGCAGAATACCTCATTCATTAAACTCACGAATACACCTGGGGCATTCGTCAATCCAAACAACAATACAATAAATTCATAATGTTTGAATCTTGTCTTAAATTTCAGTTTAGGAATGTCTTCCTCTTTAATTCACAAATGATGATATCCCGATCTCAAATCAATCTTTGAAAATACTTTCGCTCCCTTCATTTGAGAAAAATTGGACATATAAGTCCCAAATCCAACAACTCCTTCAATTGAATCTTTAACTCTTGCAATTCTAGATTTGACATCCAATATGGAGTTCTTTCAATTGGTTATGTACCAGGCTTTAGATCTACCACTAGTACATATTGTAAAAATTTTGACGTTCTATTTGCGATGCTATGGACAAAATTGGCCATACTGTCGAAAAATAGAGGAAATTTTAAATATTTTTTTCCATATTGCCCGATAATGTCACAAGTGTGAGGTCATACAAAACAATGTCGCTATTGTGATGAAGACATCACTATCGAGATGCCATTTAAATTTTATTTCTCTTTCCACGTTTGTAAAATAATCGTCTCTCTTGCCACATTCGTAAAATAGTCGTCTCCCTTGCCACGTTTGTAAAATAGTTGTCTCAGTTGCGACTTTATGGAAACTACGTTTTCCCCCTCCAAACTAGGTTTTGCCCATTCACTAGTGCTCACTATGCAGGGTCGGTGCATAATATTTGTGGTGTTTGAATTGGAAGTTCCATGACATTTCAAGAGAGTTCCAACAAAGATTCTATGAATGGAAACAATGACATTTGACAATTATGAGACACCCCATTATGAACATTGTTGCAAACATGGACGATCTCAAAGATTATGTGGTTGGGACATCAAACATCCTTGAGTCTTGAAACCCTCCCATACCATCAAGGCATGTGTCTAGTCTAACCATGTAAAATTACAACGCATACATGCACAATTTGAAGAAATTTCAACGTTGGCCCCAATCACTGCTCACTATGTGGGGTTAGTGGTAGATGACTTTTGTGGTGGGTGAATTGAAGCTTCTGTGACATCAACTTGACTTGGTAATTCAATAATCAAACCCTCCTTAAGTATTATGTGGGGACATCAAACATCCTTAAGTATCGAAACCCTCCCATACCTTCAAGTCAACTATCTAGTCTAACCATGTCAAATTTGGATGCATATGGGCACATATTGAAAACATTTCAACATTGGCCCCATCCACTGCTCACTATGTGGGGTCAGTGGAAGAAATTTGTGATGGGTGTATTTGAAGTTCCATGTCAAATTTAAAGATAGTTCTAACAACGATTCTATAGAAGGGAATGCCGAATGATGACAATGAGAGGTGAAACATGATGAACGTTGATGCAAATGTGGATGATCTCAAAGTTTATGTGGGGACATCATACATCCTTGATTCTTGAAATCCTCCCATACCGTCAAGGCATGTGTCTAGTCTAACCATGTCAAATTTTGATGCATACAGGCACATATTGAATAAATTTCAACGTTGGCCCCATTCACTAGTACTCATTATGCGAGGTCGGTGCATGACATTTGTGGTGGTTGAATTGGAAGTTCCATGACATCTCAAGAGAGTTCCAACAAAGATTCTACGGATGGAAATAATGACATTTGACAAATATGAGACACCCCATTATGAACGTTGTTGCAAACATGGAAGATCTCAAAGATGATGTGGTTGGGACATCAAACATTTTTAAGTCTTGAAACCCTCCCATACCATCAAGGCATGTGTCTAGTCTAACCATGTAAAATTTCGACGCATACATGCACAGTTTGAATAAATTTCAACATTGGCCCTATTCACTGCTCACTATGCAGGGTCGATGCAAGATGAAATTTGTGGTGGGTGAATTGNATGACATCAACTCGACTTGGTAATTCAATAATCAACCCCCCCTTAAGTATTATGCGGGGACATCAAACATCCTTAAGTATCGAAACCCTCCCATACCTTCAAGGCAACTATCTAGTCTAACCATGTCAAATTTCGATGCATTTAGGAACATATTGAAAACATTTCAACGTTGGCCCCATTCACTATTCACTATGCAGGGTTGGTGGAAGAAATTTGTAATGGGTGTATTTGAAGTTCCATGTCAAATTTCAAGATATTTTCGGCAACGATTCTATAGAAGGGAATGACGAATGATGACAATGAGAGGTGCAACATAATGAACATTGATGCAAATGTGGATGATCTCAAAGATTATGTGGGGAAATCATACATCCTTGATTCATGAAACCCTCCCATACCGTCAAGGCATGTGTTTAGTCTAACCATGCCAAATTTCGATGCATACAGGCACATATTGAAGAAATTTCAGCATTGGCCCCATTCACTAGTTCTCACTATGTGGGGTTGGTGCATGACATATGTGGTGGTTGAATTGGAAGTTCCATGACATTTCAAAAGAGTTCCAACAAATATTCTACAGATGGAAACAACGACATTTGATAAATATGAGATGCCCCATTATGAATGTTGTTGCAAACATAGATGATCTCAAAGATTATGTGGCCAGGACATTAGACATCCTTGAGTCTTGAAACCATCCCATACCATCAAGGCATGTTTCTAGTCTAACCATGTAAAATTTTGACGCATACATTCACAGTTTGAAGAAATTTCAACGTTCGCCCCGTTCATTTCTCACTATGCGAGGTCGGTGGAAAAAATTTCACTATGCTCATTCACCTTCAAGGTAGACCCCATTCACTATGCTCACTATGATACATCCATTATATTGAACGTTGATGCAAACATGGATGATCTCAAATATAGCGGAGACATCAAACATCCTTAAGTATCGAAACCATCCCATACCTTCAAGGCAACTATCTAGTCTAACCATGTCAAATTTCAATGCATACGGGCACAGATTGAAAACATTTCAACGTTGGCCCCATTCACTGCTCACTGTTCGAGGTCGGTGGAAGAAATTTGTGATGGGTGTATTTGAAGTTCTTACCTGGGGAATCTATTCTTTTATCCTTATCACAATGGACCTACATGTCACTCTACCCATCTGTCAAACTCTTTAGTTGACAAGTATGATGTTATTTTTGACTTTTCAAATAATCCAAAGAACAAAATAATGTTGGAAATATAACTAAGAGGGGGGGTTGAATATGTTATAAGATAAGATTGAAACTTTTCTTGTTCTTTTTCTAGATATTTTTAAATTATTATTTAATGTGTTACAGATAACTTAACATGCATAGATATACAATATTTGATCAATCACACAAAATACATAGAGACATAGATTTTCATGAAGAAACCCATAAAGGGAGAAAACCTCTTCTTCTTTGGATGTCAATCAAGATCCAACCTTCAT
>JASDQU010105431.1:71918-92963 GCA_032191745.1 Picea mariana | reverse complement strand
AGAGGTTGAGACATTGCAAGTCCCGAAACAGCAAGAGAATCACAGTCGTCGATTTGAGGAAGGACATGTGTCACACGATCATCCGTTTCGGAGATCCGGGCATCGAGATATTAAGAGGTAAGAGATTTTTTCATCGGGAAATTGCGAGTCGCGAAATCCGAAGATTTGATCAGGACTGTCCATCCATTTGGGACACATGGCGGAGATTGACATCACTTCGTCATATCGGAAGTCGAGGATCAGAACTTCGGGGATTCCAAGGACAAGAGCCCAAAGACATTTCGGGAACGGAAGTCCCGAAATCGCGAAGAAGGTAAAGGCCTGGGAGAATTGGGATTATTGGGATTCGGTGTTTCACGAATCCTGAGGACAAGACGTTCGGAGAATTTGAATCGCGAAATCCTGAAAGGGGTTTCCTAGCTGACGTCATATCGGGAAATCGGGATTCGGAGGATCGGTAATCCTGAGGACAAAGTGTCCATGTGTTTCAGCATTTGAAAGCCCAAAATCGCGAAAGACATAGGACTGCGATCATATGGAATAGTGGTCACATTTCAGGGGTCCAGTGGATGAGAGTTTGAGCGCTTGGGTTGCATGACCCCGAAAATAGAGTCGTGGTTTTATGTGTAGTGGTTGTGTGGGCCAAGACTTAGCCCTTAGGGCTAGTCGCCGAAAAAGGTGTTTCGGCATTTTGGAGATTTGGCGTTCGAGAGGTCAAGAAGACAGAGGATTCTTGAAATCGGGAATTAGGAAACCCCGAAGCCCGAAATCACATTTTCTGTGGGGAAATTGTTCATGGTCGTGTTCAGGGCCGTGAGGGAAAGAAAGGACCTATGAATCGATTCATGCGTGATTCCAGTAGGAGTCGAAAGAGCCGCTTCGTCTCACAAACTAGAGAGAGAACGATCCTATGAGGGGACTTAGAGTGTGTCTACATCAAAATTGAGCATGACCATTGATCTCCAATCCCTTAGCGATGCAACTCAATCAAATCCTGCTATCTGCCTTCCTTTCCTCCTTCCACCCGAGATCCCAGATCTCCACGATCCGTCGACACATAGCTTCCTTCCAAATCAACAACTACGATTGATTTCAGCCTTCCAGTCTTCGGGAGTTTCAACTCTCAAATCTCACTTTTCCCATATGACAATCTTCCAGAGTGTAATATCTATTTACACCTGTCTCCTTGAATCTATGATCAGGATCTCCTCCGTGAGTCCGGACTTCAGGAATTTCAATTCTCAAACTCTCATTTCTTCCGTACGTCAATCTTCTAAAGTCAATGATCTTCAGACACCTATCTGAACAGATCGAGTGGTTTAAACTTATCCTTTCACTTGTTAATCTGTCGGCTAGAAATTAATCAAGCTTTGTGATGGATGGACACCATTTACTTCGACACTTCGGCTATTAAACTTATGCTATCCTTCCATTGTATTTTGATCAACGGTTGAGAATGCATTCGAAGTGATCTTCAGATCGAACGACTTATGTCCACTTTGGGACTTCAACGTTCGAGACTTTGGAATTTCGACGTTCGGGACTTCGGGACTTTAGGCATCTTCTAGTGGTGAAACTCACAAAGTAAAACTCCCGGAGTGACATAACTTGCTTATGTCACTTGATGACGTGGCACGAACTAGGTGTCTGCCACATGTCACTCTGATTCGTGATTTGCATGTACCTGAAATGTCGATTTCAGCTTGATACTTGTCATTATCTAACTGTTCCATGTGTCTTTTCTGACGTGGGTGTGATGTGTAGGAAATGTAGTAGAGTATGGAGGCAGAGCGCGGTAGTGGAGTGTGACGTCGGAGCGCAGAGGTGGTATGTATGAGTGGTTTGGTGGTTTACTCGGAGGGGCGATTAGGCAGTAAGTGGTAAGGAGCGAGGGGGGTCTGAGTTGATAGGAAGGTGACACGTATGAGGGTCCCGCATGGGAAATACCACCAAATCAGACCCCCCCCCATGGTTAAAGGCCTAAAGGTCGGGGGGGTCCAATACACCCTGTCGACTGTAGATCTAAGCACCCGATTATCGACCGTTGAGATTAGCGCACCCTTATTCAAACTTATCATGTCCTTCCACTTTAGAATGATCTGACGGCTGAAATTTACTCCGACTCTCCGACTCTCCGGACTTCATGGATTTCAGATCTCAGACTTTGCTCCCTTATGAACTCACAGTCTATTGAAACGTATCTCCTGACGATCAATGAACCAGATTCTCCTCCTGGTGATGAATGGTCTCAAATTACTTTGGGACTTCGAAACTTTGGTAAGTTCTCTCTCCTGCATGTGAAAAGCGTTAAGGCTCGCGTACCTTGATTTGATTGGACGGTTGATGGTCCTCTGTATCTGTGATCCAACGGCCACTATCCCTCTTCCTCCTGAGATTTTTTTCCTTCTGGTCCTTTTACTCCTTAAAGATTCACTTCGACACTTAGTCGAATTATGGATCTATGCACTCCTTGCATATATTCCGAAGTCTGAATCTTCGAACTCTCATCGTTTCTTTCCTGTTTTCCATCATCGCTTATGTTCTTTCCATCAATGACAAGCACACTCTTCTTGTAAATCATGCCAACAAATAACAAAGTGGGTGACCCAAAAAACAAAGTAGTGGTGTTCTAAAATCTATGTAACTCATATAATATCCTAGGTAAACTATCACCAAGAATGACCATTTATATATCAATATCCTAAAGATGAGGTTGAACAATCACTTGTCATTATTGAATTATTGGTATAACACAACAATGTCGAAAAATACGCACAACTCTTAACACAAAAAACTTAAAAAAATATGTCATACTCATGATGGTACAAAATCATGAAATCATTCCAATGGAACCAATTTTGAATTATTGGACTCTAAAAAATCTTGACCTCGCAACTATGCATATTCGATAGATAGATTTGGAAAGCAAGGCTTAAATATTGGTTATCTGACCATTAGAAAAAGAGAGATTATGCGTATATGTTAAAAATCTATACACATTCCAAGCTAAAATGGATACACTTGGACCAAAGATGGGAATTTTGCTTAATTTGAGGCTTAAAAAAATGGTCCATGTGACATTGCTAAAAAATTCTCTAATGGTCCATGCTACAACCTAATGTAGTCCCTTAAGTCATTATATCAACCCAATTAATATTTCTAATGTCCTTCAACCTCCAATAGATCTTCCAACTAACTTTGTTATCAATTTTTATTTAGGAGAAGGCCAAAATAAAGAGTTTTGCAAGAGGTTATTAGGGGGTTTCTAAGCATGAGCTAAGGGAAGCTTTGGAGAAGTATTTTTTCTACAAAACAAGAAGTAACATCCTTGCAAGATATTCATATTCAGAGAGGTCAAATCCTAGTGATTTCAATATGGTATCTTCCTTTGGATCTTTGCTAGCAACCATTGCCACATTTGAATAAAATGTATTAAATCTAATTATAATTTTCAAGAACTTATAGTTTGTCTTATCTATAGATTCTCCCAATTATAATTTACAAACATTTAGTTTTTCTATGTGTAGATTTTTAAGCCCATACAAACCACAATCACACTTCAAAACCTAATATCGTTGAGCATTCCAACAACAGTACCAAGCACCTCATATGTTTTGACCAAACTAAAATATTAGCCGAAACTGAACATTGTTTGACTAGGATCATTAGAGAAGCTATTGAAATTGAGAAGTTATTTTCTTTTTACATTTTTACTCCCTATTTAACTTTCCTCACCCTCTTTCCTTCATTCAAATTTATTCATTTGTACCATCTTTTTTTTTGTTCTCCTATTGTTTCCTCTATGGTTTGTTGGTTGTTTTCCTAACTTGATGCCATTTCCTTATTTCTTTTCTTCCCCTTCTCCTTTTTCCTTTACTTATATTTATGGACAAAATTATACATTTTTCGATAGTTAACATTATTTATTTTTACTTTAATTATTCTACATTTGATCCCTTTAAATTAAAATTATTATTAACTATTTCTAACCTTAATTTTAGTATCATTATTATTGTCTTACTATTATTTTTAGCTCTTAATATTAATATTGTATCTAAAAGTATGCAACATGTATGATTCCAATGTCACATGTATGATTCCAATGTCTTGCTAGCACATAATCAAAATCAATCGATATCAAAACATTGTTAATTATTCCTATTTCATTTTAAAACTAATGTCCAAATACAAACGTGATTAGCATTCCTTCAACAAAAATCCATTCGGTGATTTCATAAACTTCATACATTGATAACGCACTTAAGTCGCTGACAGATACATTGATAATGTTGCACTAAGTCCAACAATGGTGTTGGAAGCTCTGCCATGCAACTCAGTGACTCGCCACCTCCTCAACCCCACCTTTCGCCACCGCCCCAACGCACCTACATTCACCATATTTATTTTTGTGTTTCCTTATTTTTGTGTTGCCACATCATGCTGAAAGGATAAAGAAAAAGACTAAACCAGAATGAAATTCATATAGAGAGATGCACCTGGAGTTTGAAAAATACTTTATTATATCACTTGATTCTGGTTTCCACCTTCTGAAAGGCTAAAGAAAAAAGACTAAACCAAAATGAAATTCAGATAGAGATGCACCTGAAGTTTGAAAAATACTTCATTATATCACTTGATTTTGGTTTACACCTTCTGCAAAGTGCTCTAAATCTGAAAAATACTTTGAAGTATATCACTTTATTCTGGTTTCAAGCTTCTGCAAAGCACCCTGAAAGGAAGAAAGAAAATTACAACCACTACAGCTGCAAGCACACAACTTGTAAGAATTCTTGATTTGCCTTTGACTTCCTGATTATATAAGTTGTTGGGTCATAGGTTAACCGGGAAATAGACAATAACATATAGCTCATTCATCTATGGTGATAACAACTACACTAACCCTGCATCCACATGGGATTGAGATATTTGCTAGTGATGAATTCGATAGCAAGCAAGGGATAGAACTATCAGTAGCTCTCTGTTAATGGATAAGGTTCTAAATTCTAATATGTATAAAATATTTTTATTGATTCACAAATATCTATGTAGTTTATACTTTAAAGTTGTGTAATTTAGCTTGAAACCGACCCTTGGAGAAATATGACCATTTGGGTATGAGCTCATTGGCTTGTCTCTACATTTGTCGTTGGTTTTCTCTATCTTCCTCGTTCCCGTCTTCCTCTGTCTTCCTCATTTTAATTTGTAATATGTTTAAGTTTGTTAATAGAAATATAAGGATTTTAAGACGAATATATCTTCCTCGTTTTAATTTGTAATCTGTTTAAGTTTTTTAATACAAAGCTAAGGATTTTAAGACCAATATATTTGTTAAACTCAAGTCAGTAAGTTGGAATAATCTAGTTAATGTGTAATATTTGAAAAACAAGTATTTCAATATTTCAATATATAATAGTGTAATTTATTCTTGGAGGAGAAAATAGATAATAGTCAAAGTTGATTTTGTAAAATATCATTATATATAAATAAAATTTGGTTATTTAAAACAATTTTGAAAGTTTATTTTGTGTGTTGATATAATCTTAAAATGATTAGGTTATTTAAAATAATTAAATTAAATTAAGTTTTCATTTCTCTTAAATTAAATATCTTCTAATTTTAAATGATTAATAACTTAAAAATTAAATTTCTCATCAATTAAACAAACTTTTGATCAATTAGAGATAATGTTTAAATATTAATAACTTAAAACTTAAATTTCTAATCAATATTTACTCAAAAACCAAATACAATACAATATATTTACAAATATTGTGTTATAAAATATATTTTAACTAAATAAAATATATTTACAAATATTATGTTATAGATATACGAAATAACCGCAAAGAAATTATTCATGTTATAAAATATATTTACAAATATTATGTTATAGATATACGAAATAACTGCAAAGAATTTATTCTGTTTAATTTTTTAAAAAAGTGAATGTAATCCTATGATATTTGTCCTCTATTTTTCTTGAAAATTTGGGAATAAGCTACAATGAAATTGCTCTCTATTTCTTAAAATTTTGTGATTAAACTACAAATAAATTGTTATTCATAAACATCACATGCAACATTATCTTGTTCGTATGATTCATTAGATAGCTTAACCCCAATTTTATCTCCACAGATGAATCTTGGTAGGTGGCAATGCCTTGATTGTTTTCTCACTTTTAGTATGTGTTGATGGACATTTATGACACACCGTCAATGAGAAGGGAAGATGTGGACCGGGGTTGTCTAATTAACTCAAGCCATTTGGGATAATCTACCTTCACGGGTTTTATGGCTCCGTTAGCCAACTAGGATTTTAAAATAACTAAAAGATGTAAAATACCTAAATGTACAATTCTATTAATCGACACATCAATTACAATTGCTTAACTAACAGTAATATTATATACAATTACAAGGTTTAAGTAAAGCCTTGTGAAAATAATTGTTTTCAACTAATGAATTGAAACAAAATAAAAAATAAACAAAATTGTTCTAGTACTATAATTGACAAACTAATAAACAATGAGTGAATAATATTGTAAATAATATAATGATAATGGACAAAGCATTTAATGTTTAAATGATGCAATCATTATTCATTCGACAATCAAAAAATTAAATAAGTAATAAACTAACTAACCTTACGTTGATCAACAATACTAAACTAGATTCATCTCTTTGAATTTGTATAAGCTCCTCTTAACCTATGTCAAGTGTAAATCTATGACAAAACCAAGGACAATAATTCTTGAAATAGCTCAAAGAAGTCTTTTATATTGTGGAACAAATCTATGATGACAGAAAGACAAATAGATTTTATATCATGTGACTTTAAAATGCCCAATAACTGAAATGCAAGAAACTTCAACTCTCAGCAAATGGTATTACCAACTACCCAACATCAGATGTAAATTCAAAATGCATAGATAGATGATCAGTCAAATATATCAACAGAACCAAAATACAATGAACCACGTAAAGAAAAACATAACATGAAAAGTTATATGCAAAACAAACTAAATCTAGTTCAATACAAATAAAATTTCACATGTAGAAATTACAAAAGAAATAATGAAAACATTGTACAGTCTACAAAAGGACGAAAGCCAAAGAGTAAATTGTATTCCATATATTTTCAAAAAAATAAGTCCATCATATGGTCCTAGAGGAATTACGCAGACCAGTAACTGACAGTATTTAAAGAGAACTTTTGGTTGTCCTGTATAATGTTGCTCCAATAACCTATCTGTTAAGAGAAATCTATAGCAGAAGCTTGTATAATTCTAAGATTGTGACAGTGTCAGGATAAAAATCACTTTGACTAACAATTTAAATCTTATTTAAGATGCAAAAAGAACAACTTTCAAATCATGATCCTTAGTGAAGATATAATAGATTAATCGACAATAAGAAAAATTTCAATTGAACAATTATATCTTTACAAATATGAATTACATGAATAAACTCAATATAATAAAAGATTTGTATCAAAATAATACAATCACCAAGATCAAGATAATTGAGATAATAGACTCTTAAATATTGAAAACAATTAATACATAAATGATAGCAATTAACCATGTATTGATAAAACAAACTAAAGCTAATTTAACTCAATGCATAATCAATTACTCAAAGAATATGAAGATATTATAATGAAAATAAAACCATTTTACTCACAGAACAAAAGCCATTAAACAATATGGAATTTCATATTCTTCTTCGAAAATACTCGTCCATTCTCCCAAAATTCCAACTATCCGTTATTCCAATTGAAAAGAAAAAGTTTACAAAATAAATAATATACAAAAAAGAAAGGAGAAAAATCCTCCTCTGAATTTCTTCTATCCCTGGGCTCTTAACTTTCTCATATATTTATGCAATGAATGAACAATCTGAGCGTCACTAATAATTTTCATCACTTGAAATTTGTCTCACAAAGAGACAAACATATCTCTCAAATCGTGCATTTGTTTCGAAAAAATCTCATGATTAAGTTAAATGGGTCCATTCTGCAGATGGGTTTTCAATCGTTTCTTCAGATTCCTTACGGATTGGCTACAATCAGTCCCACAAAACTGTCTATCCAATATTATTTGCAACAATCCAATATTATTTTTGAATCAATTATCTTAAACATATTTAGATAATAAAATCAATCCATGATCAAATCCGTACCAAATAATTAATAATAGAAACCTCTGAAACAAAAAAGAAACCAAATTAATAACCTAAAAATTGTGAATAAAACAAAATCTAGAACAATAAAATTAAAATGAATTTAAACTAACTATAAGTTTGAAACAAGTATTGTTTATATTTTCCTTTCAAATATGATCTTAAAATTCTAGAAGCTTCAAGTTGATGGAGAGGAGAAAAATATTCATTTTTGGTTTTCGCAAAATCAAACAAATCATAGATAATTCTTTATTTTTTTATTTTTTATTTTGATTTTGAAATGAAATGCAAACTCACAAAATAATTTAATTAATTAAACCTACCAAATGATTTTGTAAAAATGATTGCTAATGAGAAAAAGATGAAAACATAATCATAATTTAAACGAAAGTAAACATTTGATAAAAATTAATGTTTTGTTTAAATTAATATTTCTATGTTCCTCTCTTCCTCATTCAAATTTGATCAAATGTGAACAAATGTGAACAAATGTCGTAGAAAATATTTGTCACAATAAACTTTGTTCCTATAAAATCATTGTTATTAATCCATGTCTTCAACCAATCCATCCTCATAGCAAATAAATTCAATAAGGAAGAGGTAATAACAAACTCCCAAATTATGAAGCTCGTGCATCAACATCAAAACTCTGTAGAAAGAAAAACAAAATGAGATTTGAATTTCATGAAATTTAAACCAAACAAAATAAAATAATATAAACTCAAACCAACCTCGAAATAAAGCAAAGCAATACCAATCCAATCAAGTCAAAGGAAAAAAAAAATGAAGAATCCAAGTAAAATTTTAAGGGACCCCAAATTTTGATTAAAAGTAAAGAAGGGAATTGTTGGGGCTCAACAAGTGGCGACTCACTGGACGAAGCAATTATCTCTGACCTATTAAACTTTCATTGTAGGGAAGAAGAATAAGACTTGGATATAATTTTAAGTTGTTTTGAAACAAATCCACTTTAATATTACACAATATTAAGATTCGCTCAGATTTATAGAAAAATACCACGATTATAATCAGAAAAGAAGAAAATAACTCTTTTACAAAGGATTATAACCTGAAGTTGTGTTTTTATCAAAGGATAATGATGTTTATCAAAATGGCTTCAATACCTTGACAAAGCCACTACTTCTAGCAGGTGTTTATAGCCTCGATAGAAATGCCATTTAACCCACTCAAGTATTTTAATCCCATCCAATATTTGTCTATCCACATGATGTATATTTCCATAAAATTTAAATTAAAATCATATATATGCCACCTCTCAACTCGACATTGGTTCGTTGCTAGCAAACCTGTTCAGTACCTCGATGAAGTAGTCTTGGTATCATGTGTGCATTTTATTGCTGCCAGCGAGCCTATTTAGTACCCCAAAGAGTTTACACACACTTCCCACACTTAAGTGCTTCCAACCCTCTTATGCCACTCCTAAATAATAATACAATTAGAGATTTATTTATGACAAAGAGAGTGGGGTGATACTGGAGGTTAACTGCAATACAAGTGAAAAGTTGATCATATTTTTTATTTTCTTTCAAAACTAGAAGTTTTATCATGGTTTGGAGATTTTAGATTTCGGTTAAGAAATCATCTAAAGAATGGGGAAGCACTTAAAAGTGATCTTTTAAGAACAGGGACGGTGTAAAAAGTCTAAGGATAATCGTAATTCTCAAATATCTCGACACATTTCAGGGGTAATACTCTGACAAAGACCATTTAGGATTTCATAGTACTCAATTGACTTACGAATCAATTATCTGAGTTGAACCTTAACATCAGAAACTGTTTCAAATTTCTTTTAAAAAAATAAGTTTTGAAATGAATGCTTCCTTCAACAATTGCTCTTTGATCAGAAATATATTGATTCAAAAAGTCAGAGAAGAAGAAAATCTAATCAAAGCAATCAAAGAAAAAAAAAACACACACACACACACACAACAAACCAAATCAGATTTTATTAATTGGATTCAAAATCAAAAGTATATCAAAACTAATAAAATCAAAATAGAAAAAGCTCACTTTTAAAAAGAATTTGACCAAAAACAAAACCAGACCAACCTCTCATAAAGAAAGAGGATCCAAAGGAAGAACAACACAATTCAGAGTTTTGCATATAGGAAGGTTCTTTTCTTAATATAGTGATGTATGATACATCATTTTGACCAAGCTTATTATTAAAATTCACAAAAAAATCCTTAACTAGGATGAGTGCAATTATGTGCAGTGGTAAGCTATGTTTGTTAGGGTAAAACTAAGGTCAAATCCCTCATCTCTTTATTAATGCTTTGTAATATCTGAAACCATTGCATGATGCTGCCAAGTTTTGAAAAATAAACATTTAATCAAGACAATTGGGAAAAGGAAAAAGAAAGGAATTGAAATAAAATTTCCCTAATAACATTCAGATGATGGTTCTCTTTGCATACCCACGTTCCTTCATAACTGCATTATTCAAAGGAAAAATTGAAAATGAAAGAAAAATCCAAAAGAACTCTATTCCTACACCTATTATAACTTCTACATAGATCAAAACGCTAAGTAAAATCATATTTCCAATCAAACCATAAGAGAATCTTCAATCCTACAAGGCATAGAAAGTCGAAAATCAGAATAAAAGAATGTAGTATTTGCAGATAAAAAAGAAATATGTCATGCTTACCTCCTATATATTCATTTAAAAACAAAGCAAGCATGACCTTACCATTCTTTTGAAACTTCTTGATGTATGAATCCTCCAACCATTATGCAATCTTGTCATGATATGGGTCATAATGACATGTAAGAATGTAAGTAAGTTTGGAAAACTTGTCAATATTATGGGGACCTGGCATAACCATCATCCAAGATCGAAGTGCCCCATCTTCCTGACAATTCTCCAAGTGTTCATCATTTTCTTCACATGGAGGATCTAAAAGAATCATGTCATGCTTACTTCCTAGATATTTAGGTAGAAAAAAAAAGAACAACTTTATCTTTATTATGAAGATTTTTTAGATATAAATTCTCAAGCCATTCTAAGATCTTGTCACAAAAGTTAGAATGCAAGCTACGACTTTGATGAACTAGATCTGTCAACAGGGAACACATCATAAGAGGATTCATGACATCAATTAGACCATTGGTTTGAACACTTCCTTTGATGAGATGGATTGTTCCAAAACGTAAAACATAATCATCAAAATTTGAACTAATCAGGGAATGAATATACAATGTAGAATATTTGATCTCCATAAGAACGAGTGCATTGTCTTTTTTAAAAATAAATCATGTAAAATCATCTTGCAACATGTATTTTTCCCATGCAAGTAATGAAAGTGAAAGAGCATCAAATCTGACTTCATAAATGTTATGTTCGAAATTAATTTTATCAACTCTTGGTATATCGAAAAAATCAGATTGTGATGGAAAAGAGTAAGATACCATGGGTAAAATATCATGCACACCAGAATCTAAGAAGATATCAGGATATAAAGAGTAAAATGAATTAGAAATGAGCACATGAAAATATTCTCTTGATCTATGATAATTAACAATGGTATTCTCAAGACATTCATCTTCACTTGCCTTAATAGTTTCACTTTGTTTTGGTGATAAATCCTTCAACATAATATGATCATCTAAATTTGCCTCTTGTATGATAGATAATTCAAAAATTTCATGACAAACATCTAAACTTTCATGTGGATAAGGTATGATTTGTGGATGAAGGTTTAAGGTTTCTTCTTGCAATTGCAGATCTACATCTCTAATCAGTTTTATTTGAATGTTAGAATGCTTAAGATCATTTTCATCACCTAAATGTTCTTCAATAACTGAATTTAAGTACTGATTAGAGCAAGAGTTAGAAGAATATGGACATTCACCTTCAAGACCCAACATCAAATATTCTTCCATGATGGTCGAGGATTGAATATACAATGATTCAGAGGAAAAACTAGTTTGATTGTGAGTAAGAGCCTTTTCAATAGCTTCAACCTCCCTTGCTTGTTCAATATTTTCTGATGGATTCCTCTCATCCTCCAAACAAAATTCATCTTGTAATTGAGTGATAGGATTTCTAATTGATTCATCATCTGTGATCGAAAATGGTTGGATGAAAGGGGCACAAAAATCAGAGAGGAGATTTAGTACAAATGACATGTCTTCAAGTTGAAATTTATAGAGAACATGATGGATGCTTGTTAAAAATACTTCTGGAGATGAATTGTCATTGATTAGTAGAGCCTGAAATTCTTCACATAATCGATTGTAATCATAGGTTTCAAAAGCATCTAAAAATTCCTCTACAAATTGAAACCAATCAATAATGCGACATGCTAGAAAAGACTCAAACCAATGTTTAATTCGACCCCTGAAAGTAAAAACAAACAATCTGCATAAAACCTTTAAATCAGAAATATCATGCTTGATGCATTTAGACCAAAACTTGTTAAGATGGTCTTTTATAGATACATTCCCCCCTCCATCAAAGGTGAGTTTGAACAAGCGAGAGACTATCTTGTTGGAAATATTAGGTAATGAGAAGTAGAAAGCATGTTCAAACACAGTGATTTGGGGAGCCATGAAAAATTAAATAAATTCGAAAGAAAGACTCCAGCAAGTCCAGCTTGTTAGTCTAGCCTACCTTCTAGTGCATTTCAAGATGACACACAAGAAGAATTTATAAATATGGAATTATGACAGGCTGGGGGGTAAAACATTTAATCATTAAATTTACCTCGGCCCTCTTTTTAGCACCATTTTTTGATGGGTGTTTATGACATGCCATCAATGAGAAGGGAATATCCGAACTGGGGTTGTCTAATTAACCCAAGCCATTTGGAATAATCTACCCTGACGGGTTTTATGGCTTCGTTAGCCAACTAGGATTCTAAAATAACTAAAAGATGTAAACTACCTAAATGTACGATTCTATCAATCGACACATCAATTACAAATGCTTAACTAACGATAATATTATATACAATTACAAGGTTTAAGTAAAGCCTTGTGAAAATAATTGTTTTCAACTAATGGATTGAAACAAGATGACAAATAAACAAAATTGTTCTAGTACTATAACTGACAAACTAATAAACAATGAGTGAATAAGATTGTAAATGATATAATGATAATAGACAAATCATTTAACATTTAAATGATACAATCATAATTCATTCGCAAATCAAAAAATTAAATAAGTAATAAACTAACTAACCTTATGATGATCAACAATACTAAACTAGATTCGTCTCTATGTATTTCTATAAGCTCTGCTTAACCTGTGTCAAGTATAAATATATGACAAAGCCAAGGACAATACTTCCTGAAATAACTCAAATAAGTCTTTTATATTCTGGAACAGATCTATGATGACAGAAAGACAAATTGATTTTATATCACATGACATTAAAATGTCCAATAATTGAAATGCAAGAAACTCCAACTCTCAGAAAATGGTATTACCAACTACCCAACATCAAATGTAAACTCAAAACACATAGATTGACGATCAGTCACCGATATCAACAGAACCAAAATATAATGAACCACGTAAAGAAAAACATAACATGAAAAGTTATATGCAGAACAGACTAAAGCTAGTTCAATACAAATAAAATTTCACATCTAGAAATTACATGAGAAACAATGAAAACATTGTACAGTCTACAAAAAGACGAAAGCCAAAGAGTAAATTGTATCCCATATATTTTCAAAAAAATAAGTCCATCATATGGTCCTGGAGGAATTGCACAAACCAATAATTGACCAGTATTTAATTGGCCAGTATTTAAAGAGAACTTTTGGTTTTCCTGTATAACGTTGTTCCAACAACCTGTTTGTTAAGAGAAATCTATAGCAGAAGGTTGTATAATTCTAATATTGTGATAGTGTCAGGATAAAAATCACTTTGACTCATAATTTAAATCTTATTTAAAATGCATAAAGAACAAATTTCAAATCATGATCCTTAGTGAAGATATAATAAATTAATCAACAATAAGAAAAATCTCAATTGAACAATTATATCTTTACAAATATGAATTACATGAATAAACTCAATATAATACAAGATTTGTATCAAAATAATACAATCACCAAGATCAAGATAACTGGGATAATAGACTCTTAAAGATTGAAAAAAATTAATACATAAATGATAACAATTAACCATGTATTGATAAAACAGAGTAAAGATAATTTAATTCAATGCATAATCAATTACTCAAAGAATATGAGGATATTATAATGAAAAAAAAAACCATTTTACTCACAGGACAAAAGCCATTAAGCAATCTGGAATTTCATATCCTTCTTTGAAAATACTCGTCCATTCTCCCAAAATTTCAACCATCTGTTACTCCAATTGAAAAGAAAAAGTTTACAAAATAAATAATATACCAAAAAGAAAGGATAAAAATCCTCCTATGAATTTCTTCTATCCCTCGGCTCTGAACTTTTTCATATATTTATGCAATGAATGAACAGTCTGGTCATCACTAATAATTTACGCCACCTGAAATTTTCCTCATAAAGAGACAAACATATCTTTCAAATCATGCATTTGTTTGGGAAAAATCTGCAGATGGGTTTTCAACTGTTTCTTCAGATTCCTTATGGTTTGGCTGCAATCAGTCCCGTAAAATCGTATGTATGTTCTTGAACACATTTCCAAATCTTATGTGTTGTTGCTCATAAATTGTTTGCAGCAATCTAATATTATTTTTGGATCAATTATTTTGAATGTATTTAGATAATAAAATTAAGCCACGATCAAATCCATACCAAATAACTGATAATAGAAACTCGTGAAACAAAAAGAAACCAAATTAATAACCTAAAAATTGTGAATAAAACAAAATCTAGAACAATACAACTAAAATGAATTTAAACTAACTATAAGTTCTAAACAAATATTGTTTATATTTTCCTTTCAAATATGATCTTAAAATTCTAGAAGCTTCAAGTTAATGGAGAGGAGAAAAATATTAATTTTGGGTTTTCACAAAATCAGACAAATGATAGATAATTCTTTTTTTATTTTTTATTTTTATTTTGAAATGAAATGCAACAAAATAATTTAATTAATTAAACCTACCAAGTGATTTTGTGAAAATGATTGTTCATGAGCAAAAAACGAAAACATAATCATAATTTAAGCGAAAGTAAAGAGTTGATAAAAATTAATGTTTTTGTTTAAATTAAGATTTCTATGTTCATCTCTCCCTTATTCAAATTTAATCAAATGTGAACAAATTTCATAGAAATTATGTGTTGCAATAAACTTTCTTCCTGTAAAATCATTGTTATTAATCCATGTCTTCAACCAAGCCATCCTCATAGCAGATAAATTCAATAAGGAAGAGGTAATAACAAACTCCTAAATTATGAAGCTTGTCCATCAACATCAAAATACTATAGAAAAAAAAATGAAATGGCATTTGAATTTCATGAAATTCAAACGAGACAAAAGAAAATAATATAAACTCAAACCAATCTCGAAACAAAGCAAACCAATACCAATCCAATCAAGTTGAAGAAATAAAAAAAATGAAAAATCCAAATAAAATTTCGAGGGACCCTAAATTTTAATTAAAAATAAATAATGAGGTTGTTGGATTCCAACAGTATGGTAACTACTTTCTCACTGCATTAATTTTCAAAATACATAAGCTAAAATTATCTATGATTTGGACATAGGTTCCATATCCATTCAAGAAAGGACAATAATTGATAATAAAAACAAATCACGTGACCTTAACTAGAGGAACCCAATAAAGTTTAGGCGATGGTAGATCTCAGAGTGTTTTTATTTAAAATCATTTGGATTTTACCTTTTGAAACAAGATTTCAACCCCATCCTTTAGGTTTCTTTGACAAAGATCCTCATAGCTAACAAATCAATGAGTAGAGATCCTCATGATAAGTTTAGAGAATCTAGTCGAATGTAAGATGGGAATATTTTTCGACTGAGTTAGTGCGAACCGAGATAAATATCATCTCCACGGGTGCTCAGACTGCTTTTTATCAATTTAATTGCTTGTATTTTTTGAGGAGTTGATAACCATAATATTTAACCTATGGATTTTAATATATTTAACCTATGGTAGGGACTCACCGCTATGCATCTTATCCTTGTTTGACGTTATGTACTTTAATACATACAACCCAAACATTTGTAAATCCTTGTTTGACATTATGTACTTTAATACATACAACCCAAACATTTGTAAATCACGAGAGTTTCTATCACCAATTAAATTTATAACTTTATAACTTTGTTCATTGTTCAATAAAGTTAACATCATTGTTGTGAACAAGGTTTTGATTGTGAGAATATTCAAATCACTTTTGAATTAAATGTGGAAATATTTTGGGCAATTTTGAATTAAATTTGTTTATATTTAGCATTTCCATGGTTTTATTTAACATTATCTATAAAATTGAACAAATTAAAAGAAAATGATTATAAAGACTATGTAAATCTTAAATTCAATAAAAATAAATTGAGATTATATTTACTCAATTTTAAAGGCTACATTTTTTTATTAGATTTAACCTAGATAGTTTGGGTTGGTTTTATAAATTTTGTCACTTTTTCAAAATACAAGGTATTTTTCATTGCTAGTTGTGTGATTCTTCCTTCTTTGATGTAGTTAGTGTTGGATTGAGATGTAGCAACACCATACTCTGACATGTTTAGATATGACTTATCCACAAATCTGAAGTTGTTGGGGTGAGAGCAGTGATCAAAATTGAACCCTTCGTATTCCTTTCAAGGGGATCAAACCTATCCAAGAAGGGTAATTCAAAAAACACCCTTAAAAAAAATGTAACTTTTAAAATCACATGTCATTTATGAAGGACAACAAATATTATAAAAATTAAAAAGTAGGGTCTCATTTTCAACGACCCATGAATCAAAATTCCCTCTTGGATGCTCAGTGAACATTGTACATTTCCTATTATATGCAGATGGATGTGAATCATGAGAAATATTCATGATTCAACACGCATTACTTGCCTTTGGAATCTAAAAACTAAAATCATATATATTCTTGTTGGTTGTCATCTATTCCTTATTATGGTGTACCCTTCCAGAACATAAAATTCATCATAAATCTCATACCTATATAATCCTATCATTGTATTGACATATCCAACATTTTGAGTGTCACTTAATATAAGCTTCCAAGATAAGCTTAGACATCTTATATTTATGAGTCCCTAGTTGAATTCATGTGTTATGCGCATTTTTTTATCATTTTCGATATGATAATTGGCATGGCATTTGATGTCCATACTTAATATGTGTAGATCCCACACTCACCATAATGTCATTTCTTTTATGTTATATTTGCACCCTCTCTTGTTTTTGCAAAAAAACAACATGATTAGGCATGGGTTAAGGGTGTAAATTACAATGGCAATGAAAACTCACTGGCAACATTCACTACAAATGTGTGGTTCAATGACAATTTTGGACAAAAACTAATAGACATAGTCAGAACCCAAGGAAATTGGGTCATCTCTCTTTCTTTGTGATCACACATTCCATCTCTCCAAAAGAACATAACACATTGACAAATCTAACATCGTTATATCATTGGCATCTAATATTTTATTATTATTTGAAAACATTCACTTGCCTCTTGACCATTTAGTATGGGTGTAAATTGCAATGACACTGAAAACTTATTAGCAAGGTTCACTACAAATGCATGGTTCAATGAAAATATTGAAGACAAAACAATAGACATCGACCAAACCCAAGGAAATGAGATCATGTCTCTCTTTCTTCATGATCACATATTCCATCTCTCTAAAAGCCTCTAACATGTTGACAAATCTAAGATGGTTATATCATTGTTATCTAGTATTTTATTATTATTTGGGAACATTCACTTCCCTCTCAACCACTTAGTATGTTGTTCATGACATCCCTTCTATTGTAATATATATTAGGGAAAAAACACATAATTAATACTTGAATGTAAATCCCTCAACAATTCACTGATGTTGTATAGGTTTTTTCAAGTTGGTTATAAATATAATACATAATTTTTGTCTTTGTTTCACACAAAATTATGGTAATGATTTTTGTTTTTGTTTCACACAAAATTATGTTAATGATTTTGTTTGGGATTAAAAAAACTCCATTAAGATCAATGATAACTTATGTATTCTTTCTTAACTTTATCTATGCTCCTACACAAAATAGACCTTGTCAACATCACAATACCTAAAATTGGAATTACAACAATGAGAATTGTGGTTTTGTCCATTCAATTTTCTACACCATCCATTCCTTACTCCTTTGATCATTATCCCCCCTTCCCCAATTTTATGTATTTTTATCTATAACACTTTTTTTTTCTAGAAACATTAACATTAGTATGATGATATTTTAAGTGCTATTTATCGCAAGCTCAAGAACAATGAGATGTAGATCATTTACAACGTTAATTCTTGAAGCGATGTTTTTTTATGCTTGGGTGAGATTCTTAAGTAAGATATGGAGACAGTAACATAATTCATGTTATATTTAGATCTATGCAATAGGGATTATTCTCTAACATCCACTTTGTCACACATTTTTTGCATGGTTTGAGAAATAGAGTGAGCAATCAATGTCCTCAGTAAGAGTCACATACTTGGTGGTCTTGATGAGAAGTTTCCTTTAGCTTTGTGTTTGTATTGACCTTAGGAATCTCCAAATTATAGACTTATTATTCTACATAATAAGAAATGGGTGCAATCATGCTATATATATTTCTTCCTAGAGCCCTATAAAGCTTGTAGCCTCTCTTCATGACTTTTATAGTGTTTTGATAGAATTACCCCTTCTCAACAAAGGCCTCAAGGTTTAGGACAATTTTTTATTTTCTAATGAGGTCTACAACAAACATGACTTCCATGGCCGAGCATGATTACGATATGCTGAAGATATGAATCTAAGTTGTAATGCTCATTCGTCATATAAATACACATAAAAAATCATCTCTTATAAGTGTCCACAAAAGGGTCTTTACATTGTGATTTTTAACACTTTTAAACTCCTCCAAAGTTCAAACATATACTAATAATTGTTTATGATTTTTATTTGTAATATGCATATAATCCATAAAAAAAAGTTATATTTAAAATTACAAAACATAATAATAATTTTTTAATAAAATTATAAATTATCTATTTTATAGTTTATTAAGTTTTAACATTGTAAAAAAATAAAAAGATAATAATATTAAATTGATCTTCCCTTAAAATCAATTTTATTTAATATTAAACTTTTTACCTAATTAACACCATTAATAAAAAAATCATAACCTTAATCTATTATTAACACCAACAAATAACCTTAAACACTAATCTAACTCCATACAACTTTATCTATTAAAACCTAATACTCCTAACCCATAAAAGACCTTAATGTATTCTTACTAAACTTATTAACAACTAATCAAATAAACAAACACACATAAAAACACTAAATTAATTCTAAAACAACTCTACTATTTAAAAATTTAACTTTACCTATAACCTAAAAAAACCTTTCTACACCAATAAAACTTAAAACAACAAAATTACCTTCAATAAATAAATTAAAAAATAATAATAATAATTAAAGATTAAGATTTTAATAAAACTTTAAATAATTTCTAGAAAAACCCTAAATAAATCTTAATAAATCTTCAATTAATTGATTCAGTCATACACCTTCAATTAATTGATTTAATTAAAATAACCTTAAAAATCTTAATAAACATTTTTAATAAAAATTTTAAAACAATTAAAAAAAAAACTAATTAAACCTAATCTAACTTCACCATTTCTAGCTGACACATAATTCTTCCTTCACACTTAGTATCAATATTTATAACCAACTCTTCCCTCCAATTAGAACCCAAGTTTCATGTCCAAAATCCATTGACAAAACTGTGGTCTCTCCTAACAAGCCTGAAAAAGATAATATTTTATTTAAATTAGAAATGTGTATTTATTTTACCTAAATATAACCTTTCAACTTTGATCGGTAGGTGAAAAAAAATGACATAGACTCAAACAAAAATAAGGGATTCAGTGATTAATTCCACTGTCAAAATGCATGGAATTTTAAATATAACTATTTTTACAATAATAAGGGATTCAGTGATTAATTCCACTGTTAAAATGCATGGAATTTTAAATATAACTACTTTTTCAATTTTTCATATTTTAAATGAGAATATACCCTTCAACTTTGATCAGTAAGTGAGAAACTGACCTAACTTTGATCAGTAAGTGAGAAACTGACCTGAACCCAAAGAAAAATAACGTATTCAGTAATCGATTCCATTGTCAAAATGCTAGAAATGGATGGATGTTGAATGGGATTCTCGGATCTAGGAGAAGAATTGTAACTCTAAGTGGAGTCATGGGCCAGCCGGGTGGATTACATATGTACAAGCAAGTTGCAGTTTCGGTCATATGTTATAAAAAACGTAGTGTATATATAAAATACAATCATAAAAAGTCATAAGAAGGGTCCATAGTTAAGTGTTTGATGCTCCCCCAACAAACTTGCAGACATTTTTGCATGTGAAGCTATTGGCACAACAGAGTTGGCAGGAAAAAAAACAAAACTCTGTAGAAGCCAGAACCATCTTTGCAAAGAAAAGGACGAGTGTCCCTGTGAAGAGAAATGGAGTGTTTATCAAGAAAGCCCATGGACGTTATCTATAAAGGGAGCAAGATATTGCAGTTACTAAAAGGATAGGTTCTGTACAAGTTCTACAGAGACAAGAGCGCTACGTATGAGTCGACTCAGCTGGAGTTTCGTGGCATCTACGTCGACTAAATCACTTTCACACTATAAGTCAGATTTTTCTTTTTC
>JASDQU010105431.1:17664-41412 GCA_032191745.1 Picea mariana | reverse complement strand
TCTAATCCTAGACAAATTAACCCCTTAATACACTTTGACCTCTAATAAAAATTGACCTCTAACCATTATTATGGGGTGATTGTGTTAGTGGTCATAGGGATCATAATAGGATTTCAAATTATAAGACTTTAATATATTAATAATGTAATTTATATGTGCAAGGTGTTCCAGAAAGTTGTGAAAAATGTTTCTTTCTCTAGTATTGCTATTGTACTTTCTATCATTTCTTCATCTTTTTAGATTAGTATAATTTAACATATAATTATAGTGTATGTATATGTCTCCATGCACATAATAAAATAATGGTTCAAAGAAGCAATTATATTGATTTAGATGTTATAAATACTTCTTTACTTTAAAAGATTTCATTACACATCATCAGAGTGATCTTGAACACTATCCTCAAAGTCTAACTCATTATGATCAAAGTTTATTTCCAAACCTTCCCAATTATTGAATGGATTAGACATATCCACATTTCGGATGTGTAGAATTTCATTGATATCATCATCATTACTAGGAATAATTTCATCACTCTCATCAACACTCACACAAAGTTATTGATGTTCCAAAAATTAATGATGAGCGGGGTGTCATGAGAGGGGATGTTTATAGAAAGCGTTTAATGTTCAACATGAACACATGCGCATTCCTGTTGGGCCCAATAATAGGTCCCGCAATGTGAGTTTTTTCCAAATTGACCACCACACCTCTCGTTTTAGGAGAAATTGAGCAAATGCAAGGGAAGGAGTTTTCTCACCAAGTGTCCACAAGATCCTAACATTGTATCAAAGGCAATCTAGGTAGTTATTTGCATTTAATTTCTTGTTTTTTTAATTTCCTAAACTATTTAATTACATGTTTTTTTTAATTTTTAAAGTTAATTAAAAAAAACCAACCTAATTTATAGAAAATCCCTTATTAAATTGCAACAGAATAATTAATATGGAACCTGGACACAACCACATGAAGGCACCTAAAACCCCAACCCACAACCAACAAACATAAACACAAAAATTGATGAAGGGTTGATGTCTTTGAGATCAATTATCCGTGACCTAAGGAGTACAAGAGAGCCTAGCCTATTTTCATTGGCCACTTCATTGTCCCCATTGTATCGTCCATTGCAAGTGATCAAGGGAAATTAACTAGTATTTATGAATACAAGGCTAGGATGTTTGACTATTACAGTACTGACATCGATAAAAACCAAGTCAAAGACGTGAACATTACAAAACAATATTTGATTTCACTATTTATTGATCCTAGAACCAAACTATAACCACTAGTCAACAAGAGACATATTTGTATGGATTGGTGAATCCACCAACAATTTAAGGATAATTGGATGGATAGATGGTTCACGGTGTTCAAAAAACCTCCTTGCAATAACAACAAGGTGCCTCTATATTTCCTTAGGAAATTATGGGCAAAGTTAATTTTGGGTCACCATTTCAACTACTTTGAGATTGGTGAATTCCAGGGGGTGCGTCTTGCGTCTGCACATGATAGAGATAATTCTAGGCATAACCCTATGAAATGTCCTCAACCTCCTAAGAGAAGGCCTAACCACCCTGCTCAACATCCTCCCATCACAAAAGGCATCCAACAAATAAAATTATCTATATCAACGTTGAATCAGAGCTTGGTTTAGCATGGGAGTTTTATAGCACTATTTTTTCAAGAGGTGCCTAATGGTGATGTTGGCAGATGGGATGGACCTTCAATCCCTACAACAGAGTGTAGGTGAGAGAGGGCACATGGACATAGTAGTTGTTCATGTGAGCCTCATAGATGCTCGAGTTGATGGCAATTTTGGTATGGGACGATGGAGGCCAATGGACATCATTGCTTCATGGAGGAGGTTAGTATCTTAACCATATCTATGTTCTTATTCATCTTAAATTGATTTTTGGTTTTCCCGGTTTGGGTTCTTAGGGTAAAAAACTATGTGAAATGTGTGTGTGTGCCATTGTATCTTTTCTATTTTATTAAGAATCCATTTGCAATAATTATTTGTACAAGGTTAAAATCTACATTTGGTATCAGGGAAATTATTGGATTTAGGGGGGACACCTTTATGGCTAAGGTTTTGGCTTGGATTTGTGATAATCCTTGTTACAGTGGGAGATCTATAATGTTCATTATTCATGGGAAAAGAAATGGCGAGCAGTTTGAAAATAAAGATTGATAAATTTAATGGAAAAAGTTTTGAGTTGTGGAAGATCAAGATGGAATATATGTTGGTAGAAAAAGACCAGTGGATCACAATAGATCCAGGTACTACACCTATAGGAACTTCATCAGAAGAATGGAAAAATCTAGATCAGAAGGCAAAGAGAACAATCCGATTGTGTCTCTCAAATTCAGTATTATTGAATGTGTTAGGGGAAACTACAACCAAGGCATTATGGGATAAGTTGGGGACTTTGTATCAATCTAAGTATCTGGTAAATAAATTTATACTGTGAAATAATTTGTATAACCTAAGTATGAAATATGGAGACTCGATGATATAAGATTTGAACACCTTAAATATTTTGGTAAGTCACTTATTATATTATCTATTGATATTAAAATTTCAAATGAAGATAAGTGTATTAGTTTATTCTTCTCTTTACCAGACTCGTGGGATTGTCTGGTTATGGCCATAGGTATTAATAAAACTACTTTAAGTTTTGATGATGTGGTATCATCCTTGTTGTTAGAGGAGATGAGATAGGAGAACATGGAAGGACATAGCACATATGAATTATTTGTAAGTGGACACTCTCAGGAAAGAAATAGATCTAAGTCCTCAAGTAGGAGATCTAAATCTAAGGATAGATATAAATGTCCCAAAAAGTTTGTAAAGGTATGCTAGATATGTGGAAAAGAAGGACACTACAAGAAGCAATGTAGATCCAAAAGTGTTGAGAGAGGGAAAGGATCTGCAGATGCTCATTCTACAAAAGAAAAAACCTACTTGGAAGAAGGAGGGGATGTTTAGTTGGCTTCTTAAAGAACACATGTAGGTCATGAGGCATGGTTGGTTGACTCCAAAACATCCTTTCATATGACTCCCCATAGGGAGTGGTTTTGTGAATATGAAAGGTATGATGGAGGTGATGTGTCGAAAACCAAAATCACAGGAAAATGAAAATTCTATTTTAATTTCATGGATGGAAGGATTAGAACACTCCCTGGTGTTCTGCACATCCTAGGTTTGGATAAAAATTCGATTTCTGCAAAATGGACGATGTAGGGTAAAAACATTGTTTGAGAAAGAAACTTGTAAGATGGTTTGAGGAGCAATGGTGTTGCTGAAGGGAGTTCAGATTGGAACTCTGTATAAGATGCAGGGAAGAACTATTAGTGATGGGTGTAATATTTCCATTGTTTTTGAGATTATATTCGAAGAAGAAAAAAATCCTACAGTCTCTGGAGAAAAGGCTATGTTGTTGCATCAAATACTAGGGAATATAAGAGAAAAGGTATTTCAACTACTACATGGTAAAGGGATGGTTGAAGGTATGTCTAACTACTCTCTGGATATTTATTTCTGTGAACATTGTGTATATGGGAAGCAAAATGGGGTAATATTCCCCTTTGGTGCAACAAGGGTAGAGGGAATTTTATAGTTGGTGCACAATGATGTATTTGGACTTGTGTCGGTTCCACCACTGGGAAAATCTATGTACTATGTCTTATTATAGATGAACTATCAAGGAATACATGGATATATTTCCTCAGGAAGAAATCTGAAGTCTTTGACAGGTTTAAAGAGTTTAAGGCTCTTGTGGAGAATCAAACGGAGAAAAGAGTTAAGGAGCTGAGGATGGATAATGGTGGAGAGTTATGTGGAAATGAATTTGAAAATTTCTATAAGAAGTGCGGTAAAGAAAGGAAGAAGAATACTCCATATACACCTCAACAAAATGGAGTTTCAGAAAGGATGAACAAGATGATGATGTAAAAAAAAGGTGTATGCTTAGTGGTGCAAAGATAGGGAAAATAATTATGGGAAGAGGTAGTGGGTACTTCATGTCATTTAGTCAATCGATCACCCTCATCATCATTGGATGAAAAGATGCCACATGAGGTAAGGATTGGTAAGAATCCCTCTCTCACACATCTCAGGGTATTTGGATGTGAGGCCTATGTTCACGTTCCAAAGGAAAACAAGAGTAAGATAGATAAAAAGGATGAACCAGAGCAAGGAAGGAAGGAAGGAAGGAAGGAAGAACCAGAGAAAATAGAGTTTGAGTTAAAGGATGATGAATCAGACTCTACAAAAGAACAAGAATCAAAAGAAGAATATCCTCATACTCCAGTATTGAGGAGATCGGTTTGGGAAAAAAGAGAACCAGAAAGGTATACTCCACCTGTTTTCCATTCAAAAAATTTCTTTGTCTACTACTGATGATGATCCTAGAACTGTTAGGGAGGTTGTGGATTCAGATGATGGAATACTCTAGAAAAACGCCATGGTTGAAGAAATGGAAGCCTTGGATAAGAATGAGGCTTGGGATCTAGTGGAGTTCCTAACTGGAATAAATCTCATTGGTAGAAAGTGGGTGTTTAAAAAGAAGTTGAATGTAGAAGGAAAAGTGGAGAAATACAAAGCTCGGTTAGTAGAAAAAGGTTATTCCCAGGTTGAAGGAATTGACTTTGGTGATATTTTTTCTCTTTTTGCCAAGTTAAATTATATCATATTTATTTTATCTGTTGCTATTGCATTTGATTTTGAAGTATAATAGATAGATGTGAAGAAAACATTCCTACATGGGGATTTGGAAGAAAAAATATATATGAAACAACCATAAGGCTTTGTTGTGAAGGGAAAGAAGGAGTTGGTATGCAAGTTGAAAATGTCCCTGTATGGGTTAAATAAATCATCGAGGATGTGGTATAAAAACTTTGATACTCATATGTTGGGACTTGGCTTCAAAAGGAGAAAACTGAATCATTGTATGTATTTCAAATTAATTGGTGATCATCTTATTTATTTGGTCTTGTATGTGGATGATATGTTGTTGATAGGAAACAATAAGGATATTATCGAGGATGTGAAAACTCAAATGTCCTCTAAGTTTGATACGAAGGATCTTGGTGCTGCAAATTTCATTTTGGGAATGGAAATCAAAAGAGATCGGGAAAACAAGAAACTTTGGTTAAATAAGAGGAAATATGTCAAGACAATATTGCAGAGATTTAATATGCAGGAATGTAAACCGATCAAGGTTCCTATTCCTGTAAGTGTAAATTTATATGCAGATCAATGTCCCAAGACATAGTGAGAGGAAGAGGGCATGTATTGTGTTCCATATGTGAGTGTGGTTGGCAGTTTGATGTATGCAATGGTCTCTACTAGATCAGGCATTGCACATGCAGTGGGAGTTTTGAGCATGTATATGTCAAAACTAGGGAAGGAGCATTCAACAAAAATAAAGAGGGTTTTCAGTTATTTGTGTGGCATTACTAGTTATGGATTGTGCTACCAAGGAAGACAAGGATTGGACAAAGTGTTGGACATACTTGGCTGAATATTTGGATCACCAAATATCTACAACTGGGTATGTGTTTAACTTGTTTGGAGGAGCAATCAATGGGATGAACAAAAGACAGTCTGTAGTGGCACTCTCAACTACAGAAGTTGAATACATGGAATCCAGTCATGCAATCAAGGAAGAAATATGGTTATATATATTGTGTTCAAGTATTGGGTTGGTACAATAAGCTGTAAGGATAGATTGTGACAGTCATAGTGTAATATTCTTGGCGAAGAACCAAACTTATCATTCAAATACAAATAATATTGATGTTCAGTATCACCTTGTGAGAGACATGGCTAAAGAAAATAAGGTGTTTCTAATGAAGTTTGAAACTTTTGAGAATGTTGCAGATTCATTAACAAAATCTGTGAGCACTGAGAATTTCTCTTGGTGTAGAGGATAGAGCATTATTTCCCTAGATTGTTGACTATGTAATCTTATAACCCCTTGTATGAAAAGAAAACAAAAAGTGGGAGAATGTTGGATATGTGTTATATTGTTTGGAAAATTGATCCCTTGTACTGTACACTAATATGGGAGAAAAGGGGGTCAAGGGGGTGCTTAGCTCCCCCCAGTTGAGAGGGTTGTGGGAGCCCCCGAGAAAATATGCTCGATCCGTTTTTGGTAGTTTTTTGTGCCTATTTTTTGGCACATGGTTTTTGTCGATGGTTTTCTAATTCCATTTAAGTAATTAGGGTTGTTGAATAATCTATGTCAATGGATTAGGGGTTTGGAAGCCGCAAGCTATTATATGTATATTGTATTGTAAACAATGAAGAAAATAATGAATAAAATATTAGAGGTACAACTCTAAACAGGTTGTTGGTTTTCCCGGTTTGGGTTTCTAGGGTAAAAATCTTTGTGTAATGTGTGTGTGTGTGTGTGCCATTGTATATTTTATTTTTTATTAAGAATATTTTTGTAGTTTTATTTGTACATGGTTAAAATCTACAATCTATACCACCATCGTTTAATTCACCACCACTACCTACATTCAACCCATCATTTTTCCCCAACTATAGGGCTAGTCCAATCCTTGGCCACCCTGCCTCAACTCTTGGGATACCTCTTTCCAACCCAAGGGTTTTACCATACCTCATACAACCCTTGGGGGTTTATCGCCACTCACCCACACCATCTTTCATATCCCATCCATCCACAATGGCTACGCCTATAGGCCACCCATCACCACCATGTTTTCCATCGCATCCATCCATAGTGGATACTATTATACACCATTTTGTCCCACTTTGATAAGTGGTGTAAGTGTCGCACTTCACTTTGCTAAGTGTCATAAGTGTTGCAATTCACTCTTCTCAGTGTCGTAAGTGTCACAAATGCCATGGTCCATTCTACTAAGTGTCATACCTTGTCTGTTGCATTTTTCCTAAGTGTCGCCACCTCAACATCATGCAAGAATGATCCATTACATCCCCTTGAGAATCAAGAAGAAGAATACACCTTTAAAACCCTGCAAATTTGACCTTTCCCACTCAATCCTGACTTTGTTTGATCATGGAATCCCCCTTCCCTACTCTGGGGGAGCATCCATCTCCTACTCCAATGTTAAGGGAGAATCCTGGATTCTTTGTACACCTCTTTGGGAGAGCATCCATACAGATTTGGTCAAATCACATGAATCTAGGGGCATATTTTGAGGACTTACTGAATGGTTCTGGGTTTGTTTTCTTGTTTTCATCAAGATATGATTTAAGACTTCTTCTATTCTATCTTGTGAAAAAATATACACCTGAAGATAAATCAAATCCTAACCTAATGCACCTTATCCTCAGCTACACTCTTGATTTATCCTAATGATTAGACCTTACTGCATCTATATAACCAGGTCATTTCAGAGTGAAGAGAAGATGGAAAATAAGGGATATATCAAATCTATGATATTTTCAAAGAGAGACAAACATTTGTGAAAAAGCTAAGTTGGATTCATGTTCAAGGGCTGAAGAAAGAAGATTGGAGGATTGCAACATCATTAGGTTGTAAACTTCTTTCTTTTCATTAGTATAAGAACTTGCCATATTTCTCTTAGATTGTCTTATTCATTTCTTGTTTATTTGATTGCTTTGGATAAGTATCAATAGGTAATTTTTCTATTGCCTAATCATAGGTAGTAGGAGAAGGTTCCTCTATTCTTGCAGGATTGAATTCGTGAAGGAGATGCTTAGTTCGGAGCTCAACCATCAGAGAAGTGAGGACAAACGTCAGAAATCAGGTGCACATACCTCTTCTCCTTCTCCCTCAACCATCCCGCAAGAAAATAGAATGGTATTTTAGGAGGATGTTAGTGTCCATTTGTTAGAGGTTGTCTCACTTGTAGGAAACCCAAGTGAGGGGAACTCAACCTGTCCACAAGGGAATAAATGTCACCACATATGCACCCGTACAACACCTAACCCCACTGCCTTTTCCATCTGTGCCATCAACTTAGGCTGCCATAATAGTTGTTTCCATGGAGTAGGTTTCACATCCAAGAGCTCCACTTTCCAACGAATCTCCACCATTTCTCGAGTAATTCACGATGAGGTAATTTGTTGATGATCAATTTTTATATATCATGAATGGAATTGATTTTATGCATTTTTGTTTAAATTTCATGATTTTATCCTTGTAACTAACACTGGGTGATATTTATGAGAGATTAGGGTTGTAGAGGAGGGTAACACCCTCGTTATTGTCAGTATCATCTTCCGTGAGTTGTATTAGGTTGAATTACAAAGTATCATTTTGTAAGTCTGTTAATTCATTGTGGAAAAAAAACTTATAAGAATTTTGTTTCTTTTTCGAGTCTCTAGAGTGACGAGCCAGGACTAGGTGAAAAATAACTTGAGGTGCTTCTTCAAGTAATAGAAGAAAGATCAATTTCGAGGATGCTCCTGATAGTTGTGAGGGTGGATGTGGTCAATGAGTTCCATTTTGTATCTATGCAACTGTTGGGCAGGCATTTTGGAAATAATATATATATAAATACTAATTTTAGAAGAAGTGCGCAGAAGAAGAAGGAAGACTAGGAATGTGTAATTGAAGTGCATTCAGGAAGACAATGCACAGAAAGAGGAATAAAACAAAGGAATAAAGCAAAGAATAAAGGAAATTATAAAGTGTTGATGTTTTGGTAGCTGCATGAGGTATTAACCTCCATGGATAAACCTTTGACTAGAATAGAATATTCTGAAAGCAAGAGAAAACCCAAACAGATGTGTGAAAAACCTGGAAGACAAGTCGGGTCAACATAATAAGTAATATTGAAGTATTATATGAAAAAAAGGACATGTTGACAATGCTTGAAGAGACACCTATTCACCATATTAGTATAAATAGAAGGCACTTTAGCTCATTTAAAAAAATAGACTCACTCAGTTGGTGCACATATCTTAGAAGTGCAATAGAAATAGTAGTGCACAAGTCTAGAAGAGGAGAAAAAACAACTACAATGGTGCAACACACTCTTGTTCAACCCTTTTTGGTACTCATACATGTGCGCTACGTTGGAGAAGGTGCACTCTCTTGGTTTATCTATTGGTTTCTAGTGTGGCTTCCCGAAATAATTCTATCTAGCAAAGGTTAAGGTGCTCAGGGGTGGCTTTGTGCCTATGATTGGGTGACAATGGTGTAACATTGTCTATGGTAAACGAGGACAATAGTCTAACATAAAGCAGGATAAGAAAGTGAGAGAAAAGGAAGGATGACAACCCAACATGCTAAAGATAGAAGGACGCACAAAAGGAGGAAGAACAATAGTCAGAGTGAAAAAGAAGCATGTAGATGAAAAAGCAGGTGAAAGAAGCCTAGAAAACATCTTAACTTGAAGTTATCATGTATTTTAATAGGGTTTTGGGGATAAACAAAGTAGGGTTTTAAGCCATAGAAATCATGTATAAATATGTAATAGGTTGGGAGAATAGGGGTTTTGCTAGGTTCTGTTTAGTTCTTCGTTGTTAATGAGAGTTCCTCTTGAGTGGTACTAAGGAGATGATGCAGAGAGAGAGAGAGAGAGAGAGAGAGAGAGAGAGGCTTGCACTGCAGAGAGGCTAGGCTAGGAGAAAGATAAAGATAACCATGATGTATCTTTGTAAGCGTAGTGTGCAAGCCTGAGACAATTACCAGAAGCATAATAAAGAAGCCAGTTTTTTTGGATGTAGCCTAGAGTTGGGTGAACCACATTAAATACTATGTTGAATGTATTTTGTGCGATTGTTCATGGATTTTTTCTGGATGCATATAAGATTAGATTTATCTTATGTGTAATCATTATTCAATAGTTACGTTTGTTACAATAATGGGTTTATGTTGCAATTTGGAATATAATGGTAATATGAATCTGAATTCACTGAGTAGCTAACAAAGAACAAAGACATAACAACGTGCACAAAATCAGTAAGTAAGAATGAATAGAATGATAACCTCCCATTCCCTCACTGCTGGAGAAACCTAGTTCTTGTAGTCCCAATAGATACCTCGGGTGAGAATTCATCTGCATGTAGGTGATGCCAAAAGGGTCAATGTCTAAAGGATTTTGTTGGTCAAATATAACTTGAACCTAGGGTCTTACCACTGTGCACAACACCAACAAATGGTTCCATTGTTGGGACCCAGATTCTGTGATTAAGGGAATGTTTTGGTGGCCAACTAAGAAGGAAATATTAGAATGGTTAGAAAGGAAGGAATGAGAGTTTTCTCAGAAAGAGAATATAAACCCTCAGATGAGTAATGGCCATTGCATGCAAAGGTATGCATACAAAGATATGCATGGAATTTTCTTTGGCGAATTTCCAATTATTCTAATAGAGTGGTTAGAAATATTAGTGGAGAATACTGGAAGGTACCAAAATGCAATGCTGAGGAATCAAACTCTTGAGTTGGTAAGAGATATGAATTACGTATGTAGTAACACTTATCGCGCAATTGATTTCTAGTTGGATAGTATATTAGGAGGATATATTATAGAGTTTGTGGTAGATTATACCCATTCATACAATATTGCAGAAAGGGAATGCTTCAAGGGTCTATGTGGAAGGTTCATGAAATCAATGGGTGCGCGGATAAATATGTTGTTGTGTGTTAAGTGTGTGATGACGATGGAGTCTGATTGATAAATGGATTTGCGCACATAGGGGAACCGAGGGATGAAAAGAGGATAGTTCTAGGATAGGAGAGAATGAGGGAAGCGATGAAGAAAGAAGGGAGGGATCAAGGATGCAGAGAATGAGAGAAGGTATAAGATAGGAAGAAGATGAGTTTTGGGAGATGCATATAGGAAGGAGGTACAAGAGTCAAAATACTAAGGATGAGAGAGGAAAGCTACGCAGTGAGCCCGAGGAGAGAGGACCTTGCACAATAGTCCAAATAGTAGAGATAACACACATAAGAGGAGAAGAAGAGGAGTTCTAGTCTTGTCCTATAACAGAATAACCATTGAGTCCTAATCAAACTAGATCCTTTGTTGAATCCACGATCCCATGTGTGTCACCACAATCATAAATAACAGTTGAATTCTTATCATAAGAACTTATAGTTGGTAAGGTAGGACATAATAGTAGCAATCAGAGAAATGAAGTAGTGCGCAGAGTCAGATTCAACCAACATCACCAAGAGGAGGGACTACACAAAGAAACATAGTAGGGGTAGACAACACCCTCATACTGCCTGAGTTCCAAGGAGTGGGATCATAAGATCCATAACAACATTTGTTTGTCTGCGAGATAATTTGGGCTGCTAAGAACATCCAGGATGAGGTTGTGATATTGTGTAGTTGGCGATGATATTTATAGGTTGTGTGCTAGTATTGGCACATGAAGCTACATAGTACCATGCATATAGGATAGGCTAAGACATTGGCATAAGGAAAACACTGTTGAAATATTTTAAGAAGCCAAAGTTTGAGTCACAATACATTACAAAACTGAAGGAGATTAAAGAGGTGCAGATTGAATCAGTCTGGGATTTTGATCAAAGATTCAAAGATCTTATGGGTAAACTTACTTTCCAGATCTATGATCAACAACATCGAGAATGGTTTATTGCAGGAATTCTACCATAAATTTGTAGGCCCTTGATTCAACAGAAGGTTGTGTCATAGCTCGAGGATATGGAAATTGCAATGAAATTGGAATCATCTCCTATAGGAGACAATGAAGGGATGGCACATGTTTAGATGTAGTTGGATGCATTGATAGTTCAACTGGAAGAACTTACAAAAGGGAAGGAGAAATGAGAAAAAGTATGGTGTACCAAATGTAGGACTGAAGGCCATCACAAGAAGAATGTCCAACATTCATATAGTATTTGGCGACTTGAGCGCTGAATACATTACCGGGAGGGGGTTATTGCGAAATATGTAAGAAAATCAGACATGAAGATAAGGATTGATGCACATTCAATTTAATGAGGGAGCGTACTTCATACATGTACATGATTCCAGAGGAGAATACTACAACAGATGAAGGTGGTCAACAATATAATAATCAGAGAGGTTTTAATATAGGGAACATAGGAAATTTTGGCAGATGTCAAGGTAGAAGAAGTTTTGATAGAGGAGGAAGAGGATCAATCATATGTTATAATTGTAATCAACTAAGACATTTAGCCCACGACTTCCCGAATCCGTGTACAACGTGCACATACTATAGAGAACTGAACCATTCGACATAGGATTGTCCTAAAATAGTTGTGAAATGGAAAGAAAGAGGGAATCATAATGAGAATCCAAATCAGAATGTACAAAAGATATCAGCCGAAAGACCCAATAAAGGACCTAGAATAACAATTGTTACATATAGAGGAGCTAGAACAGGAGTTGATGTGATGAATGGAGGGAAGCAAATTGAGCAATGGGTAATAAAGTCAATAGGTCCTATGCCAACATTTGATTCTCAACAAGAAAAGGTGACATATGAAAATGAAAGAAAATAGATAATTGGACAGAGTTGGGAGCATCAAAATCATCTGCACCTCATGTCAGAAATCACGTTGTGCCAGAGAAGCCAATTGGGAAGGTAAGTACTCTAAGATAATTTCTAATAATTTGTGTACAACCGATGAAATATGAAACTGCACTGAATGCACTATATGAGATGATTGATCACTGCATGTAAGAAATAGAAACTCCCATTGCCTAGAGGGTGGTGAATCAGGTACTACACCAAAAAAGGACCAACGAAGAATTCAAATTAGTGCACAAATTGGAGAATATGATGTGGATAATGTTATCTTGGACTTGGGTTCTAATGTAAATGTGTTACCTAAGAAAACCTGGGAGATGATGGGAAAACCCAAGATGGTTTGGTCTCGTATTTAGTTAAGGCTTATAAATCAACACAAGATAGTACCAATTGGTCGATTGACAAGAGTAATTGTGAACATAGATGGGGTGCGCAATGCAACATACTTTAAATTTATTGAGATCGTGGATGATAGTCAACCATATCCATCATTGATGGGATTGGAGTGGGCCTTTGATAATCATGCAATAATTAATCTAAAGAGGAGGGAAATTATATTCGAAGTCAGAGAGTTGAAAGTTACTGCATCATAGGACCTGTTAGAATCAAACACAAGTGAACAAGAATCAAACATAAGTGAACAAGAATTAAACACACATTTTAGGCTCGTTTTGATTGTCAACTGGCGACTCCATTTTTTCAAAGATGGAATTTGGAAGAAAGAATACCATGATGAATCTAGATAAGAAACATACCACACCTATCTCAGAACTGGAAAAATTGCTCAAACCTAAAGGTTATCTCAGATAAACTTATGCATTAATAGTTAAGGTTTATCAACCCAAAGATTCTCAAGTTAAGGTTAATATTTCAGAGGAAGAAACAAGTTTAGTTGATTTTAAAGAAACACATCATGTTAAATCTCCTTCCACTGAAGCCTCAACTAGTATTCTAGAAGTTAATCCTGAAAGTCTAGAGATTGATATCCCTAAAGTAAAATTATACGATTTAAAAGGCTAAAATTTTCAAAATACACCTTTTTCTTCTACATGCATTTATGACTGTGAGATTAAGGAATAATCCTTAGTTCCTAACGTCATTTACACTCAACCTATCTTTAGTATTCTCAAATTAAGGGTTTCTATTCCTGCTAATCCAGACGAACATCTTTCAGACTCTTCACATATTTTTTCTCCCATCTACTCATCAGGTCGATATGCAGGACCGAGTACTAGTTCTCATTTTCTTTCTGAATTTGACTATTCATATATATCAAGAGATCCATCACCTTTTGATTATATAGCGGGTCTTCGTTATTATCTCCCAAAAGAAATTAAAGACTTGGTACAACAATCATTTGAAATTTTTGATAATATTCATTATATTCCTCGCACCCCATCTCCAAAACCCACAATGGCTAGTGTGGGAGGTGGAGGTGGAGGTGGTGGACAAGTAAATCCACCACCACCCCCGATGATCTTTACCAAAGTAGCTGCTAGATACACTCCTTTAGCCCTTCCTACAAATTTGCATGATTTACCTGATAACTATATGAAAAGCTTACCTAAATTTACTGGGGAAGGGGATTTAACAACCACTAAACATATGACATTCTTTGATCAATTTTTGATATACTAAGAATTGAGTATGAAGATATTTATATGAGATTGTTCGTACACACTTTTGACGGTCAAGTTAGAACCTAGTTTAGGGGACTTCCTGTAGATTCCATAACAACTTATGATGAATTAGAAACGACTTTCTTAAGACAGTGGGGTGAGAAAAAAAGACCATCTTTATTATTTGACGAAATTTGGAGCTTTAAGAAATAATCCTTCTAAAATTGTTTTTGAATTCATTCAAAGATTTAACAAGATTTATAGTAAGATTCCAACCGAAGTTAAGCCATCCCAGCCAACTACAAAAATCACTTTTGCAGGGACATTTGAATCTGATTTTTCCTTACTTTTGAAGTAAATAAGAGCTACAACATTAATGAAATGTCCCACCATATATAACACAAAGGTAAGCGAATACAACGAAGTGGAATTTTTTTTTTTTTTTTATATAAACAAAGTTACAAAATTATTCGTTACGACAATTATGCAAGCAAATACAATTAATTTAAAAAGACAATAAATAATAAATAGATATTCGATGTATTTATATCACTATAATTTATAGACCGTAAAAACATCATTGTTAATTCTAAGCTCTCTATAAATGGGACTACTATACAACATCATGATGTGTAATTATGTAATACATAATTCTTACACAACAATTCATATTCATGAGGAACTAAGAGAAATGGAAATACTATCAATGATCCTATTTACTATAACCAAAATTGTATACAAGTAATTTGGTTATCTACCAAACTAAGGTTGCGCAAATAGCACATAGATAGTTTACATTGGAACAATGTTCGTTATTAATTCCTTGTCTATAATTCAACCACTAATTCATTTAAATCCAAATCATTGAAAACATAGTAATTAATGTAATTGATTTAATGTATTTTGATCGTTCTAGAGTTTCGAACTGTCAATCTGATTTTGATCGTTCTAGAGTTTCGAACTGTCAATAAATTCTTTTCAAGGCTTCCGTTTAAGGGCTTCATTGGGTACTGGCGTATTTAACACAAGTTTATTCAAACAAGAGTATTCTTTCTGGAAATAGTATATATCATCTTCTGAAATATTTCAATTTCAACCTTTGATCTATGCATACGATAAGAAAAACATAAATTTTTATTGCATGAAAATATCTTGAATTTCATTCATTAATCAACTTTAAGAACTACATATAAACAATTTTACAAGAAGGATATCTCAATCATTCAATTTTTTTCGCATAAGGATGAATTTCGATATAAAATTTACAGAGGTAATATATTGATCAATCAAACAGTCCAATTCACAATCACAATATCAAATCTATATTCATAGTACAATAATAACTATAATAGTAAAATATCGTAACCCGAAACTTGTTGATTTGTGAGATTATCTCCAATTCGAAGCTTGTAGTGGTCCTCTTTGCTTCCACATGATAATCCAAGAACTTCATCAGTACCTCCTGGGGTACTCTTCTTCCCCCTTAGCCTCCCAAGCCACAAAGGGGTCACACACATAGAAACTTAGAACATTTAGCTCAAGATTTCCCTAGCAAGGAGAGACTTCCACCTCTTGCACAAGCTTGAATCCCAACTCACACAAGTAAACTTAGTCAACAGAAATTTCAGCAACATTTCATTCATCCAACAATAGGGTAATTCCTCTCTTCCTCACCATTCATTACAAAGGAAAATTCACCTTGACACATGTCACCTCATGCATAATTAGCTAATTTTTTAATAATTGAATTAAAGATTATTCACCCACAACACATATCACACTTTCCTCAAGTTGCACATGTTAGATCCCTTTTTAAATTAAATAATAAGGCATTTCCCTTTACACCTACAATTAGTTCCTACATTTCCTCCTGGTTGCCTCTTAGTTCCCCAATTCTTCTTTTATTGTGTCCCCTAACTATTTTACAGTTGGAGTTTGATTAGAACTCTTCTCTTAGTTAGTATTTTAGTGGTTGATTAACTTAGGATACTAACTCTATGTTGACAACCCATTCTCTCATGATTATATTTTCTCTTAAATAAAACTTCTTTTTTATTTTTTTCATGCACACATTGTGCACATGTCTAGATTTTTAATCCTATTCTCCATTAACTGAAGTTTATTTGTCTAATCCCCTTTAGACCCAATCCTACCATTTATAGGATTTTATTAAGTGTATAATTAACTTATATTTTATTATGTTTTCTTTCAAGTTTAACATAAGATCATATAAAGTCATTTATCCTTTCTATCGGCCTTAATTAATTGTTTTTGTTTTATAAGAGGTCTAAGTTTTCACTATATTTTCCAAGGTCTTCTAGATTTTAATTGACTTACCATTTATTCATGCGACATGCCCTTCAAAACGCAACTCCATGCTCCAAGGGTGCCACTCGCCATTGACTAGTTTGGAAGTTTTTCGACTCTTGGAGTCAATACTCCACTGGTTGACCTTGTGTGAGACTAAGGGATTACTAAGGAATAAGGTACCCACCTTATTGTGCACCCCTCAGAAATATCTGTGAGTGACTATCTCAGTCCGCACTCACGACATCGTGAACCTCTCTGAACAAGGTAGTCGTTAACCTTAGTTCAGGTCATGACGATAGTGCTAATAGCCTATGACAGGGATGTTGCCACACCTCTCCCTCATCAATCTAGTATATGTGCATGACCCCTTTACTCCATATGTAAGTTGTATCAGAAAGCGTCACCGTTACTGCATCCATTGACAAAGATAACATCAATAACTCATATACATAATATCCATAACTAAATCATCATATAAGACATGCGTGATAATTAAAATACTCATAATCAAATAAAATCCACTCCCTGATTTAATCTGGAGTCTAAGGAAGTTTGTTCATGTCATCAACATTCTCTTCATGTGGTGTTTCATGCACACTCAAGAACCTCATCATAATACATGTCAATGCTATACCTCCATATAACTAAAATATAAGTTTTACTACTCAATCATAGTCTAAACATATAAATCAAATTGATAATCATAATGTACCATGTTTAACCAGATCGTTTGCACACAAGTGTCCTCAAAGAATAAGTCAATGTATAAATGTGATCAGCGGAATTGGATGTTACATACATTCCCTCTTGTTTTAAACTTCATCCCAAAGTTTGTACAATCTAACAATGAAAGAAATAAATATAGTTGATACTAATCTATATATCAACTATCAAAATGAATATGGAAACTGTTGATGCATCTCATATGTGTCCTCCCAAGTCACAGAATGTGGACTATAACTGTCCCACTATACCTTGACCTAATCGAATATTTGATGTCTTAGTTTTCAAGAACAATAGTCCAATATGTGGATTGGTTCCTCTATGAAAGAAACCTCATCCGATACCTACAAAGAACTCATGTCAAAAACATGTGACATATCTGAAATACAATGACATAAATTTGAAACATGAAATACATCGTGCATACGCCTCGAAGAATCAGGTAATGCTAGTTGGTAAGCCATGATTCCTTTATTTTATATAACTTCGAAGGGTCCCACAATCCTTGGAGAGATTTTAACACCCTTACCAAAATTAATTGAACTCTTGTGCAGCTTCACCCAGAAAAATACTTATCACCAACCTAATAACTATGGTCTATATGATGCACATCTGCATAACGCTTTTGTCGGTATTGAACTTCTTTAATCCCTTTCCTTATAGATTGCATTTGATATTCCATTTCTTGGATCACTTTTGGTCCCACCAAGACCCTATCCTCTAGTCAATCCCAACTTAAAGGTGTCCTACACAGTCGTCCATATAGAAACTCAAAAGGTGCCATCTTTATCGTACTCTGATAATTGTTGTTGTATGCAAACTATAATAATGGTAAAAATTCTTCCCAACGTTTATGTTGATCCATCACATACATTCAAAGCATATCCTCTAAATTTTGATTTGTTCTTTCCGTTTTTCCATCTGTTTCGGGGTGATATGTTGTACTAAAAATTCAATTGTGTTCCCAAAGCCTCTTGGAAACTAGTCCAAAAACATACAGTGAATATCGATCCTCTGTAAGATATTATATTCCTTGGTAAACCATGCAATATTACAATTTCATTAACAAAAATTCTAGCTATGTCCGGTGCTTGATACGTTGTATGAATTGGAATAAAATGTGCATTGTTCGTCCAAGTGTCGATGACTACAAAAATAGAATCGTGTCTCCTTGCCATCAATGAAAATCCAACAATAAAATACACCGATATAACTTCTCGTTTTGACTCAGGAATCGCATGTGGTTGTAATAAACCCACTGGATATATATGTTCATCTTTCACTCGCTGACATTCAAGACATATTGATACATAATTAACTATATCTGTTTTCATTCCCTTCCAAAAGAATAGTGGCTTAAGATCTGCCTTCATCTTCGTGACTCCAGGATGAGCCATATACACCGCTCAATGAGCTTCATTCAACATTAATCTTCTCAATTTTTCATTTGGTGGTACATAAATTTTTCTATTATATCTTAAAAGTTTGTCATTATCCAAAGAATAGCCCTCATATCTAGGTATCATCATCACATCTTGTCCGGTATTGTCTTTTGCTTCCTTGTACCAATCATCATCAATCTACAATGCTAAAATATTTTCTGGAAGATTCATCTTTAGTGGTATTACTGAGAAAATGTGAGGTCTCTGAATCAATGCATATGCTACTCTGTTAACTGTTGCTTTGATATATGTGATCTCAAAATCGTATTCACTTAAAAGTTCCAACCAATGCCTTTGTCGTGTGTTCAAGTCACTCTCAGTAATAATGTGTTGTAATCCACAATGATTAGTTTTTAACTCGAATTTTCGTCCAATAAGGTAATGTCTCCAAAATCTCAAGGCATAAACAAGCCCTAACAATTCCAAGTCATGAATAACATAATTTTCTTCATTTCTTCTTATCTTCCTTGAAATATATGCAATAATTCAACCGCCTTGCATTAATACTCTGCCCAATCCTTCCTTGGATGCGTGTGTGCATACCAAGAATTCCTTGTCCATATCTGAAACCTTCAATATCAGTGTTGCCATTAATAACTCCTTAATTTTATGAAATGCTTCCACGAATTTCTCTATCCATACGAATTTCTTATTATTCTTCTGATATTCCGTAATTGGATTTGCTATCTTTTAAAATTCTTCTACAAAGCATCGATAGTAACTTTCTAATCCCATAAAAATACATACTTCTTGCACGTTCATCAGTGCTATCCATTCCATAATATCCTCAACTTTCATTGGATCCACAACAATACCTTCTCCAGAAATAATGTGTCCCAGATAATGATTCTTTGTCTGATAAAACAAACATTTCAAGAGCTTTCTGTACAACTTGTTTTCTCTTAAAAACTGTAACACTAATCTCAGGTGTTCGTCATTCTCCTCTCTTATCCAATATTAAATCAATATAGTGTCAATAAATACATGTACAAACTTATCCAAATACTTGCAGAATACCCCATTCATTAAACTCATGAATACACCTGGGGCATTCGTTAATCCAAACAATAATACAATAAATTCATAATGTTTGAATCTTGTCTTAAATTGTAGTTTAGGAATGTCTTCCTCTTTAATTCACAAATGATGATATCCCGATCTCAAATCAATCTTTGAAAATACTTTCGCTCCCTTCATTTGAAAAAACTTGGACGTATAAGTCCCAAATCCAACAACTCCTTCAATTGCATCTTTAACTCTTGCAATTCTGGAGTCAACATCCGATATGGCGTTCTTTCAATTGGTTATGTACCAGGCTTTAGATCTACCACTAGTACATATTGTAAAAATTTTGACGTTCTATTTGCGACGCTATGGACAAAATTGGCCATACTATCGAAAAATAGAGGAAATTTTAAATATTTTTTTCCATATTGCCCGATAACGTCGCAAGTGTGAGGTCATACAAAACAATGTCTCTATTGCGATGAAGGAGTCACTATCGAGATGCCATTTAAATTTCATTTCTCTTTCCAGGTTTGTAAAATAATCGTCTCTCTTGCCACATTTGTAAAATAGTCGTCTCTCTTGCCACGTTTGTAAAATAGTCATCTCAGTTGTGACGTTATGGAAACTAGGTTTTCCCCCTCCAAACTAGGTTTTCCCCATTCACTAGTGCTCACTATGCAGGGTCGGTGCATGATATTTGTGGTGTTTGAATTGGAAGTTCCATGACATTTCAAGAGAGTTCCAACAAACATTCTACGAATGGAAACAACGACATTTGACAAATATGAGACACCCCATTATGAACATTGCTGCAAATATGGACGATCTCAAAGATTATGTGGCTCGGACATCAAACATCCTTGAGTCTTGAAACCCTCCCATACCGTCAAGGCATGTGTCTAGTCTAACCATGTAAAATTGCGACACATACATGCACAATTTGAAGAAATTTCAACGTTGGCCCCAATCACTGCTCACTATGTGGGGTCAGTGGAAGATGACATTTGTGGTGGGTGAATTGAAGCTTCTGCGACATCAAATTGACTTGGTAATTCAATAATCAAACCCTCCTTGAGTATTATGTGGGGACATCCAACATCCTTAAGTATCAAAACCCTCCCATACCTTCAAGGCAATTATCTAGTCTAACCATGTCAAATTTGGATGCATATGGGAACATATTGAAAACATTTCAACATTGGCCCCATCCACTGCTCATTGGGCAGGGTCAGTGGAAGAAATTTGTGATGAGTGTATTTGAAGTTCCATGTCAAATTTAAAGATAGTTCCGACAACGATTCTATAGAAGGGAATGTTGAATGATGACATTGAGAGGTGCAACATGATGAACGTTGATGCAAATGTGGACAATCTCAAATTTTATGTGGGGACATCATACATCCTTGATTCTTGAAATCCTCCCATACCATCAAGGCATGTGTCTAGTCTAACCATGTCAAATTTTGATGCATACAGGCACATATTGAAGAAATTTTAACGGTGGCCCCATTCACTAATACTCACTATGCGAGGTCGGTGCATGACATTTGTGGTGGTTGAATTGGAAGTTCCATGACATCTCAAGAGAGTTCCAACAAAGATTCTATGGATGGAAATAACGACATTTGACAAATATGAGACGCCCCATTATGAACATTGTTGCAAACATGGAATATCTCAAAGATGATGTGGTCGAGACATCAAACATCCTTAAGTCTTGAAACCCTCCCATACCATCAAGGCATGTGTCTAGTCTAACCATGTCAAATTTCGACGCATACATGCACAGTTTGAAGAAATTTCAACATTTTCCCTATTCACTGCTCACGATGCGGGGTCGATGCAAGATGAAATTTGTGGTGGGTGAATTGAAGCTTCCATGACATCAAATCGACTTGGTAATTCAATAATGAAACCCCCCTTAAGTATTATGCGGGGACATCAAACATCCTTAAGTATCGAAACCCTCCCATACCTTCAAGGCAACTATCTAGTCTAACCATGTCAAATTTCGATGCATACAGGCACATATTGAAAACATTTCAACGTTGGCCCCATTCACGATTCACTATGCGGGGTTGGTGGAAGAAATTTGTAATGGGTGTATTTGATGTTCCATGTCAAATTTCAAGATATTTTCGACAACGATTCTATAGAAGGGAATGACAAATGATGATAATGAGAGGTGCAACATAATGAACGTTGATGCAAATGTGGACGATCTCAAAGATTATGTGGGGACATCATACATCCTTGAGTCGTGAAACTCTCCCATACCGTCAAGGTGTGTGTTTAGTCTAACCATGCCAAATTTTGATGCATACAGGCACATATTGAAGAAATTTCAACTTTGGCCCCATTCACTATTTCTCACTATGCGGGGTCGGTGCATGACATTTGTGGTGGTTGAATTGGAGGTTCCATGACATTTCAAAAGAGTTCCAACAAATATTCTACGGATGGAAACAATGACATTTGATAAATATGAGATGCCCCATTATGAATGTTGTTGCAAACATAGATGATCTCAAAGATTATGTGGTCAGGACATTAGACATCCTTGAGTCTTGAAACCATCCCATACCATCAAGGCATGTTTCTAGTCTAACCATGTCAAATTTTGACGCATACATTCACAGTTTGAATAAATTTCAACTTTCGCCCCGTTCATTGCTCACTATGCGAGGTCGGTGGAATAAATTTCACTATGCTCATTCACCGTTAAGGCATGCCCCATTCACTATGCTCACTATGAGACATCCATTATATTGAACGTTGATGCAAAAATGGATGATCTCAAAGATAGCAGAGACATCAAACATCCTTAAGTATTGAAACCCTCCCATACCTTCAAGGCAACTATCTAGTCTAACCATGTCAAATTTTGATGCATATGGGAACAGATAGAAAGCATTTCAATGTTGGCACCATTCACTGCTCACTGTTCAGGGTCGATGGAAGAAATTTGTGATGGGTGTATTTGAAGTTATCACCTGGGGAATCTATTCTTTTATCCTTATCGCAATGGACCTACATGTCACTCTACCCATCTGTCAAACTCTTTAGTTGACAAGTATGATGTTATTTTTGACTTTTCAAATAATCCAAAGAACAAAATAATATTGGAAATATAACTGAGAGGGGGGGATGAATATGTTATAAGATAATCTTGAAACTTTTCTTGTTCTTTTCTGAATCTTTCTAAATTATTATTTAATATGTTACTGATAACTTAACATGCATAGATATACAATATTTGATCAATCACACAAAATACATAGAGACACAGATTTTCATGAGGAAACCCATCAAGAGAGAAAACCTCTTCTTCTTTGGATGTCAATCAAGATCCAACCTTCGTGTACATCATAGTCTTTGAGAACCAACTCAAATATGAGGCTACAACCTATGATAGCAAGCTACAACTTTCAAAGAACACCAAATCTCAGATTTCTCTAGCACCAACTAGATGGAAGCACCAACTCCCAGAATATCTTCTAGCACCAACTAGAATTTAGAGGACTACAATCCTCCTTAGCACCACCCTACCACCCTGATTGAATATTACAAAACTTTACTTACTTTCTCTATCTCTGATATGGTCTATTACAACTCCATGTATCCCTTTCCTTCTTCAACTTCTATGCTCTGTTCCGCTTCTGCATATTTATGCTTCTATGCTCTGCTCTTTTTCCTCCTACGCACTACACCTCTATTCAGCTTCTCTTCTTACTTTTATGCTCTATGCTACCTCTGCATACTATCCGTTGTGCCTCTAATCACAACTTCAAGTCATCCCCTTCGTCTACTTCTACACACATGCATAGCTATCAAAAAAGCACACTCTCTACTCTGTTTTGAATGTCTTTCTCACGCCAAGTCCTCTGCATGATCATCATAGAAATTCTTCATCTTCTCTAGTGATTATACCAAATTTGTTCATCATCAGTGGATTTTATCCAAAGATTCTTTGGCTTCTCTGGCAGTCACAACTCTTTGTCTTCTCTGGCAGTTACAGTCAATCATTTTTTTTTGGCTTCTTTGGCTTCCTTCACGTGACCACCGGTGGTGACCACACGTTTATTCAAAAAGGCACTTCCCGATCTCGGTCTAATGAGTGGTAGATCCATTTTTCAATATGACCTTGGGCAATTAT